>CM040243.1:211681875-211742166 GCA_022545495.1 Chrysanthemum lavandulifolium | reverse complement strand
AAGAAAGCAACGTTTGTTTTCTTTTTGCCCCACATCTCACGAATACCTGAAGGTGAAACATTCACCTTTGAATGCTCCACATCCTCCTTGCCAATCACTCACAACTGTTAGACTGTCATTAGCTGTACACGTGATTGCCCTTGATTGGTGGGTAGCTCTAGTTGTACACATTTATTAGTGATTACCCTTGATTGGTGGGTAGCTCTAGCTGTACACATGTATTGTATCCTATATAAGGCATATGTATGTTTATGAAATAATCAATCAAAAATCATTCAATTATATTATCTTACATGGTTTCAGAGCCATTAAGATCCACAAAACCTAAACTCTTGACCCCTACGCCTCCTACTCAATTGTCGGGTTCGTGCTTTGATCAAAACGACCCAAAAACAATCAAGCTCATCAACATCCATTTCTTCATCGATGTAATCTTCCTCCACCGCTGCTGCCTCTTGTTCAACTTCGGTGCCCTTGGGACCCGAAAGAAAATCAAGATTTCCAAAACCCCATTTCTTTAAAGATCCCCGTAATCAGAAATTTCAGGTGTGTTTGGTTTTAAGGGTTATTGAATCTTGATATGATTGTTATTTTCACATCTAAAAAAAAAGAAAAAAAAAAAGAAAAGTCTTTCCGATGCCTCTCCTTCAACCTCTACTACCTCCTCACTGCGTCTACAAGCACTAATTTGCCTTCTCATCTTCGCGCCATTCATTGACACTTTCTCACCTCCATTCTCCTCTTGAATCAATCTATCCTTCTAAACTCGCCATGTCAATCATCTCAACCTCCGGTCTTGTGCGATATGTCCTCGACATTTTTTTGATGATTTGTTTGTGAGTGAATTTGATGAAAATGGATGAGTAGGAATATTATGAGATAGATATGAGTGTAGTGGTGTTGCTTTACTTTGCAAAAGCAACTTTTATAAAGTGAAAAAGAAAGCAGCAATTATAACCCCAACAAATAATATACGGATCTCAATTGTGCAATAGCAATAATTTGGTGCTATATTATTGAAAAAAAAATTAGTTGTTTTTTTTTTATATCCGAATCCAGTATCAATTCAGGGGGTGACTTTTTGTTGATGTCGAATCCGAGGTATCAATTCAGAGCGACTTTTGTTTTATGTCGAGATCCGAGTATCAATTCCCAAAGGACTTTTGTTGGTGTCGAATCCGGTATCAATTCAAGGCGACTTTTGTTGGTGTCAAATCTAGGGTTCTTATTCAGGGGACGACTTTTGTTTGGTGTCGAATCTAGGGTTCTTATTCCCGAGGGCAGCTATCAAAAAAATGAGGCAACATTGAGCCCACTGATTTTGATGTTTATTTAAGGGTGGATCTTTATGTTTTCAAGGAAAAGCACACCTCGTTTGTTTGGAAGGTTCTTTAGGGGTTGAAGTTTTAGAACCAACTTTCGTTGTCTCCTGCTGTTTTAGTGGTAAGGGATGCTTTGGTTTATCCATTTAGTCGAGATACTTTGGTTTATCTGTTTAGTCTGGATACTTTGGTTTATCCGGTTTGTTGCCTATTTCTTGAAGATGCTTACGCTTGCTATCGAATGTCTTCATCAACATTTATTTACTTGCTTTTGGTTTATTGTTTATTAGCTTTAATCTCCGATTCGAGCTTTGTGATTTCGTAGCTCAAAGCTGCGAAAGTAGTGTTAGATTGTCATTAGTACATTTTCGTGATTGCCTTGATTGGTGGGTAGCTCTAGGCATACATTTATTAGTGATTACCCTTGATTGGTGGGTAGCTCTATTTTTGTACACGTATTGTATCCTATATAAGGCATATGTATGTTTATGAAATAATCAATCAAAAATCATTCAATTATATTATCTCTATATAAGGCATATGTATGTTTATGAAATAATCAATCAAAAATCATTCAATTATATTATCTTACAACAACACCCTTAATGGAGCTTGCTATGTGAAGGAGCTTGCCATTTGCTCACCAATCTTTTGTTGGGGGTAGCCTAATAACACGGTAGGTTTTTTTCTTCATGTAAGAGCTCTTGGTACCATAATATGTTAGCACGAAAATGTGTCGTCACGTCAACGCTACATCATTTCAACACTAAAACATTTAACACCTAAAAAACACCCATTATCATAAAACCAAATAACACCACCTTTTTTAGACCCACATTTAAAAAAATTTAATTTACAAATTATACCCTCAACAATTTCATTCATTAAACATTCTAATACTTCATTAATAAATTAAAACATACAATACGAAATAAAAACATTACAAATAAAAAAAATGACTAAAAAAAAGTTACGAAATAAAGATACAATAAGGAAATAAAATAAAACTACTCGGGTGGGGTTAGCAAATTATATTTTTCTGCGTTTTTTTTTCTTTTCCATTTCGATCCAATACACAACAGTCGGATCCATCTCCTTCGTGTTAATACTGAGAAATTTAAATTCTTTCAAATGGATTATCGTTCGGTCTTTCTCTCTATCGCCTTGGGCCACTTCCCGTCTAAGTCGAAGCTCAGATGACATAGCTTCCAATTGGCTTGATGAACTTCCCCCGATGCTCGTTGTGGTATTAGATTTTTTTTCCCGGCGTATAGTTTGCCGGACGGATGTGGTCGTGTATCATCACCGAATAGCTCTTGGTGGCTTTCTCCGGTTAGGTCAACCTCCGGCGCGTCCCATTTTGCATGGGAAGGTCTACTGTTTTTTGTCGCAAACAAATATTCAAAAACAAAAAGTATATTATTTTGGCACGACACCTTACTATGTTTGCGGACATGGCATGTTGAGGCACTTTTTACTGCCTCTGATTTTGCCCATATATACACGGCGTTGTACTTACAGATTTATGGTCTGTTATTAGTTATATTTTGTATTTATGTTTGCGCTTATATTTTTTTGAATAATTCAAGATGTAGTTAATAACGTTCTTCATTGTAGTTTTTCGATTGTCTTTAAAGTTAGTTTTATATATACATACACATTAAACTTTAAAGACGATCGAAAAACTAAATCAAGTACTTACAGATTTATGGTCCATGATTGCTTATATATTGTATTTATATTCTTCAAACCGTTTAAGATGTAGCTAATAACTTTTTTCAATATACATTTTCAATTGTTTTTAAAGTGTTGAGTTAAATTCGTTATAGATGTGATGTAATAGCTGATCTTAATTTAGAAAAATTTAATCTTTCAACTCATACAATACTATTGTATACAAATGCTTTGCCGCAACACGCGAGCTAAATCCTCCTTTTTATATATAAGATGGGGTATAGTAATCATAGACGGTGAACTTTTTATCTTTATTTTATATAAATCTACGAGATAGATTAAGGAAGGTGGTAAAGTTGTGAGGTGGAGAAGATTGATATTTATGGAAAACTTTCGGTTAGTTATGATTTTGCATGCTTGAGAAGAACTTGTCGTTGTCTTTATCAACGAAAGCAGTTATGAAGAATCCTCGTACTTTAAACTTGTCATTTGTGTTAAGTAACTTTTTCTTTTCAAAAGTAAAAAATAATAATAATACAATAGTGCTCAAACTAAATTACATAGAATGCATAGAAAGATGACGACCAATGTGGTTTAAGCGGGTATTAAGGTTACCAATCCCCTTGTCACAATGACTATCGTCAAGGTCATACCAAAACATCAATTTGATGTTTTTATGCAAACACAACTCCAACCAACACATCGTATTTAGTGTACTTTTGTTATGAAACAATCCCAATGCAATTTTACACCAAAACTTTTGTAACCTATTTGCTATATAATTGTGGGGGCATTTTATACGAACCTTTTATAGGGGGTTTCTAATCATTGTATGCATCAGAGGGTTGTATTGTATGCATCACGGTATTGTACTATCAGCCGTCTCATTGATTTCGGAGGCCCTGTGCCAAAATTTTAAATATGCCCTTGATCACGGAAAAGTATAACTACGTACACCGAAATAGCTGACGTTTCATATAATTAGATATGTTTTAAACATTGTGTGTACCTTATTTTTCACTCTCAATCGTTAATTAAAATAAAAGTTTAAAAATTTTGGAATTAAACGATTTAAAGCTGAAAATTTAACTCTTATAAACTATATCAATTAAAAAGTCACACCTATACCTTCTAAATAAGTCTAATATGGACATGTTAATTGTTGATTTCTAACTATTCGTTTTTTCTTTTTTCTTATTTATTTATTTATTTATTTTTTTTAATTTATAAATTCTGTTCAAGATTTGATTAATAGCAATGAACTTATTGGCTTTTAGTTTTACATATAGCAACTACAAATAACATGCATATGCATACATATCACTATTATGCTTGGTTACTAATGTTTAGCAACGAAATATCGTTTGTATATATGTAACAACTCCATTTTCAAATTTTACTTTCCATTAGTCACAAAACCATATTTTTGACATGTCTTATAATTCTTTTGTTTCAAATTATTTGTTCACTTTTCATTTGCAGGTTATTTAAAACGAGAAATTAGGCTACCGCGCGTTACGACGAAGCCATTATCGGTCCAAGTCAATTCCAACATTCTTTCTGCTTGTTTGCTGACAAATTGGCTTTCACGTGTTGTTGAATTGTAACTTTTGAATTTTAATTTATGTCTATGTATATATTTACACGCACATACACATTAATCCATACTTTGCAAGTTATTGTCTTTTTAATTAAACAACTCTATAAAATCTTGACAACAAAGGTTAAATGGAATTTACTCATGAACCATTACAAAAGATCTATTTTTTAACAACATATATCATCAGCTCGTAAACTATAAAATGAAGAATCATTCATAGTTTACAAGTTGATGCTCTGAACCCGGATAAGTTGACTAGGTATGATAAATGTAAAGCATGTATTTGTTTTTAACACTATGTATAGGACTTTGATATGGATAAGTAAATTAGTTTACATTGTTAAAACCTACAACATCGCAACAAATCGACTACGCTTATCATGTACAAATGGTACCCATAAATCCACTAACAACATCATATAAACTAAAAACCTAAAACAACGATATTAATCCAAACTATCAAAACTAAATGTCCTATTTTCAAATAACAAGAAATTTCATACCGATATCAACATCTCGAATAAACATATCCAAAAGTAATCGACAAAAACTTACAATTTATTCTAACATATATGAATTATCTGCTTAAAGATGAAACGCTGCATGCAATTGAGGCTAAACTCTATCGTATCCATAATTAATCCACATAATAATAATTTTCTTTTCCTTTATTTAAAGCAACTAAACTTACAAGAAGTAATGTGCAAAATGAAGCCCAAAAGGCTTTTAAAAAGAGGCCCATAAAAAAAACTTACTAAAACTCAAGGTTTTAGATCTCCCGCTTTTCCCCAAAAATTGGATAAATAATTTTTGGAACCCTAGCTTCCGATTCTTAGCATCAACAATGAAGCTCGTCAGGTATCTAATTATTATTACTCTTTACTAAATAATTAATTAATTATATAAGTTATTTTACTAACTTTTTATAAATGAATTTAGGTTTTTGATGAAGTTGAACAACGAAACAGTCTCGATTGAGCTTAAAAATGGTACAGTTGTACATGGAACCATTACAGGTATATATTTTTTGTACTTTTAGTTTGAGATGTAGTATGATTTTTAGCTTTTGAGTATTTAGGGTTTTGCTTTTAGGGGGTGTTTGAAAATTGAAAATTACTTATTATTTTCTTATAGTTGCAAATATTATTTGAAAAAAATCAATTATAAGACATTTATAAATAGTAACTTTCGTTACACTTGAAATAAGCAAAGCTCTAAGTGCTTATCGGAATCTGATTTTTTTACCTGAAAATAAGCAGATCAGTAGAAGCAGTTCTGATAACACGAAAAAATAATGGAATCCAAAACACCCTCTTAGACTTGATTCTGAATAAACTTCATATTGCAAATTTTTAATAAATACATGACGATGACAGAGAGGGAAATGCGTACTCATACTGCAAAGATACAAGCGTAATCTAACTGACTATTTTAGCAAAATTTAGCCAACTAATTTGTAACATTGGCGTCAAGTAGGGCTGAGCATAATACACCGCGGACCGAATCATTGGTCCACCCTTTTCTTCGTATTCTGTCAGTATTCGGTCATCAAAACCGGCCATTATGCTTTGTTCCACCGGAATGAACCTGACCGACCGAGACAGGCCAAACACATTTCGGTCCGGTCCTCTGTCCAACGTTTAGAGCAATTTGGTTTTCGGTCCGGTCTGGGTTTTGTCGGTCCTGTCCGTGATCGGTACCGCGTTAAGTATACGTATGTAAGGCCTTTGAGACCGATATGTGAAATTTTAGAGGAGTCCAAATATTGCTTGCTGCGTCTTTATGTTTCTGGTGATAAAGATGGATAGATAAAATCTGTTTGAAACCGCACTTATAGAGTTGTCTTTGTATCTATGAGTTGATATTTTATTGCGCGTTTTGAATCTCGTTATCGATGTTTGAATTCTTGGTCTTGGTTTTTGTTGCATACAAACTATCCGTATAATGAAGTCATGTAAGTAAAAGTATGCTTCGAGATTTATCGATGAACTTTGATTGTGTTTTTGTTTCGTATTGCATTTGAATATCTATGTTATTAAAAATCGCCTTTTCATTCAAGTTATAGTGTTTTCTTTATTATGTTTAAAAGAATTCGGTAATTTGTAATGAACCAAGTACTGGTTGGAGAATTCTTAACTATTTATGGATATATCGTGCGCTTAAACCTTGAAAGTTGAAAGCGCATTTTTCAGGATCGCCAAAGCCCGAGAGAGTAAGGAGGGACTTAGGATGCGTAAAGTATATCAAAGATGAAGGAGGATGCACCATTGTAAACGTAGAGGATATCGTGAAGAGATGGGAGAGTACTTCATCTCTTTTCGCGTAGAAGGGTCAAGGGTCGCACGAACGAGAGAACCTTATCCAACGACTGAGTGCTACTATTCGAGGATTAGTCAACCGTGAAGATCGCACTACGAAGACGGGAAGAAACAAAGCGGTAGGGCGGACCAAATCCCATGTAAGCTTGGAGGTGTCCGGGAGATAGGGGTTAGATTGGTCGACGCGCTCTTCAACAAGATCTTCTACGGGGACAAGATGCCGATGAATTGAGACTCGGTGAAGTCATCCCCATCTACAAGAATAAGGAGATGTATGAGTGTGTAGCAATTATAGGGCATTAAGCTTCCGGCCACACCACGAAGCTTTGGGAGAAAGTTATCGAGAGAAGGTCGGAAGGGAGACGAGGTGTCGAGAGAACCAATTTGGTTTTATGCGTGAAGGTCCCTCGATTGAGGCTATCCACCTTCTCAAGTCTTATGGAGAGTATAGAAAGACAAAAGGACTTGCGTATGGCGTTGCCTCGATCTTGAAAAGGCTTATGATAGCGTTCGCGAGTTGATTTGGAGAACTCTTATCGGCGGAGGAACCCCAAATAGATACGTGAGAGTCATTAGGGACATGTACGAGGTGCTAAGACTGTGTACGGGCCCACAATGGGACCTCGAGTTTTTCCCTGTGGAAGTTGGGCTCCACCTGTGGATCCGCCATTAGCCCTACCTCTTCGCCTTGATTCTAGATGAGTTAACTAGAGGTACAAGAGGCATCCCGTGGAACATGATCTTTCTTGATGACATTGTGTTGGTGGCGTAATCCATGGAAGGGTTAAACACCGTGCTCGAGCACCTGAGGAAGGCTCTTGAAGACAATGGCCTTCAAAGTAGCGAGGAGAAGATCAATACCGAGATGCGATTTTGGGAGGATCGAGCCAGTCACCGAACAAATTGATATTCATATCGGTGATCGATCCCGACACCCAAGGAGTCTTTAGACACCGGATCGATAATACATAAATCGTGGAGGATAGATGAGGACGTAACCACCGGATTAGAAAGGGTGGGCGAGATGGAGGCGGCTTCAAGAGTCCTTTCATGACAGAACATCCCATTTAAGTTAAAAGGAAAATTTATAAGGTGGCGATTAGGCCGCTATCTTGTACTGACTATCGAATGTTGGTCCATATTAAAGGCATACTTATGTGGTAGAGGTGGTGAGGATGCTAAGATGGACTTGTGGTAAAACCTTGTTGACATGATCCCGAACGGAGTTTTGAGCAAAACTTGAGGTCGGGAATATTGTTTCAAAATGAGAAGGAAGGTTGAGGTGGTTCTGGACATGTCGTGAGGAGGTCGCGGTCGGCGCAGTTAGAAGGTCAAGCGCTAGATGTAGATGGCGTGGTAAGCGAGGAGACCCAATATCGGATGGGAGGATAGACTAAAGCTTGACATGATGGAGCTTAGTTCGACCGAGGACATGATCTCGATAGGAAGGGTGGAGGATAGAATTAGGATTTGCGGGTAGCGGCGCTAGGTGCTTGGCTTTTAGGTGCCCCTTTTGCCTCCTAAGTGTTTTGTTGTGTGGCCTCTTTTTACTTTGCCGTAGTCTTAGGCCCGCGTGGTTTGCTTTGCTCTATTGTTGCTCCCTTAGGCTTTGCTCGCTCAGATTGCCCTGCGCTTTGGTTTTTTGTGCTACGTGTTTTTCCGTGATTTGCTTTATGCCTCGTGTGCTACTTTGCTTTGCTGGGTTGCCCCTTTTGTTGGTATGCTTTTGGTGTGCACGGCTTTTGGTTTTATTTCATTGCGCTTTGATATTGGCTTATTTGTCGGTGTGCTTGTCGTGGTTCTTTTTCCCGTCCCTGCTGCTTGCTTTCTTTTTACTACACTTTGCCTATTGTTTTGTCGTATGCTATCTCTATCCTTTTGCACTAGCACATGCACTTGCCGGAGGTCTCGTTGAGGCAGCCTCTACACACGGGTTTACCCCGTGTAGGGGTAGGATCTGTCACATTCTACCTCCCCATACCACGCTTAGGCGGGATTGGGTTTGTTGTTGTTGTTGTTGTTGTTGTCTAATGATCTGATTTGAGTCCTTTTACAATAATATAACCTTTATTTGAATTTGTGATTTTGGCTGCCATTGATAGGAAATTGTTATTAGCTAGAAAATCACACACATTGTACTATTTCTTAGATGTTGTTTCACAACTCACACTTAAAACTATACCTATAGCTAGAGGGTGCATGCTTTTGTTATAAAAGCATACATGTGTCATTTGTATTCACTATATGACGTGTTTTATCAATTTAGGTGTAGTACAGTATATTGCAACTGGGTCTAGCTTGAAAAGTGAAACCATGATATTACTTTTAAAGCGACTTTAGTGTTGGAACGTCTATTGAAATATATTTTTGCGATAAGATTTTTTAATTTTTAACCAAGAAACAGACCTCGTAGCTGTAAACAGAAGGGAATATTAAAGAGAAATGCAGAGCTTGCATTTTGCACAATGTTTAGGGTTTTATTGTTGTTGTGGATAGGTTGCTTTCTGAACTTAGATGTGCTTTCCGATAACAGTATTACTTTTTTCACATTATAGTTATTGATGTATTTGCGGCCTTGTGGGGACTCCTAGATCTTGGTATTGATAAACAATTTTTTTAATTTTTTTTTTTGGATTATAGGAGTGTTTGCCATACTCTTAATATCTTAGGATTTAGATCTTACATAGAGGTTACCCTAGGTTTATCCTGATAGTTTTAGTTCAGTTTTTATATTGTGTTTTGCATGCTATCTAAGTATCTAGTCATTGTAAATAGTAATGGTATTGTATCTGGTATTTGTTTACACGTTATCACTGATCAACAGTGAACACAGTGTTTATTTAGAGTAGTGCTTCCCAACCCTTAAATTCTTAATAGGTTACCGCATTGTATCTTACTATCTTACATTCTTACCTCTCAACTATCATGACCCTTAAAGTTTTCTTATATTGAGAGCTTATGTGGAAGACGTATTTTTGTGGACTTGCTCTGATCTGTTTACTTTTGTATGGTGTAGGTGTTGATATCAGCATGAACACACACTTGAAGACGGTGAAGTTGACATTGAAAGGGAAGAATCCTGTAACCCTTGACCATTTGAGCGTGAGAGGCAATAATATTCGTTACTATATACTTCCCGACAGCTTGAATCTGGAGACATTGCTAGTGGAGGAGACACCAAGAGTCAAGCCCAAGAAGCCAACTGCAGGTAATCTCACTATTTATTAGTTTCCCTCATCTATAATTTTACTAGTAGACGTGGAAAATTCGATCTACTTACTTACAAATGGTTCGAATTGGATTATATGTTTTCTTTAAATGGGTCAAATAGAGCTTTAGCTAGAATGGCAATGGGTGAAATGTTGAACGTGTCCAAAGTCGGCCAACATGTATTGTTATTTGTTAAGCATACAATCTGCTAAATCACTTAATGTGTAATAAGAATTTTTGGTAATTAATTTTTTAACACAAATTTCCTATATAATCAGTTAAATGTTTGGACAAAACGTTTTAAAGCCTGTCCAGTCCAGCCAAACCCGCTTTGTCTTGATTTGACAAGCACAATAAAAGGTTGGTTTGACTTTTTGCACTTGGTTTGAAACTTGTTTGCTGATATTTTTAAATTTCTATATGCAGGGAAGCCTGTGGGACGTGGACGGGGCCGGGGGCGAGGCCGTGGACGTGGACGTGGTCGTTAGTCATGTTACTATCTTCTCTCTTTATGTTAGCGTGCTATGTGGATGGTGTACCATGTGTGTGTGACTGTTTAATGCAATAGAGAGACCTGAAAGTGTGTTAAAATCTTGGTGATCAAGTTTAGGCTTGGAATTGAACTTGGAACCTTGCATGGATGCATGGACGCTTGAGTTTTAGATGGTATCTGTATTTTGAGACGCAATGGGCGTATTTTTATCAGTGCAGTCTAAATCTTAAAAAAGTAAACTGTCGTGTGTTAAAATCTGAATCGTGCAATCTGATCTTCATTATGCATTGCTGCCTTGCTGGTTTGATTTAAATACATCAAACTTTTATATTTCTATACATGGTGCGTTAGAAAAGCATTTTATAACCATAAGCTGAAATTAGTTGTTCTTTATTTGATCTCTTTACCCAATTATCTTAGGGCCCGTTTGGTATGAGGTAGTTGGTTTTAAAGAATGGATTCAAAGAATAATATATCTTTTGGTTTGAATAGTTGGGTTATGGTACAGTAGTTGATATCCTCGTTTAAGGGTGTGAACAAAAGTCATCATAAGTCTTTGTATTTCTGAAAATCCACTTTTTTGTGTTGACTTTCACGGATGACACTACATCACATCCACATATATTCCATTTTGTCATTGTTTAAAATTTTTTAAAAGTTTAAAACATTTATTTTATTTTATATATTTAACATATAAAATTAATTTCTCTCTCCTACATCAAACCCAAATCCAAATCCTAATCCATATTTAAATCCAAATCCAAATCATAATCCAAAACCCATGTACAAACCAAACGGGTTTAATACATTGTACCGTGTCCACCAAATAATTGCGAGAATGGAACGCTTGCAAGTCTAATCAATTACGCCATCAAGATGATGCAAGCAAGCGTTTGAATAGCCTAAAATTCTAAATAACGAAACTCGGATGCGATCATCGTAGTCTAGTCTAGTGTTAAAATCCTAAATAACGAAAATCCTAAATAACGAAACTTTGCGCGTCGAAAGCAACAAAGAATGGCAATTTAAGATTTATGAGAATTTCCGTAAGTACTCATCCGAAATTCTCAAACTAAGACGCGTGGTAGTGACCCAAGACCGACTAGCTAGTCACGCACGACACCCCAAAACACCAAAGCACGGTCACGGCGAAGATGTGGAAGTATGGTGAGCCACTAGTGGAAGGCTGACAAAATGGGACCTAAAGACAAAGCATCCGTCAGCTAAAATAAAAATTACCCTCTATGTTTCAAATATAAATACCCGAAAACTTCACTATTTTATACACGTCTTCTATATATTCTTACTTTCACAACAAATATATTTCATTCCTCATTATTCAAATGAATTCCGAAACGTTTATATTGACCGACTCAGAAGAAGAACAAGAAATCCAAAGTCGGAACGTTAATTTTACTGGAAGAGCGGTGACGTTTATTAGGAATATACGACGAGCAAATCGACCAACGAGAAACCTCGTATATCGAGATCGTTATAGTGCTCATGACCGTTTAGTCGCCGCCTATTTTAGTGAGAACCCGCTTCTACGATGCACGACATTCCAAAAAGGTTCGTATGAATCGATCTCTTTCAACCGGATAGTTCGGAGGTAACTATTCATTATCCATTCTTTAGCGATAATATCGATTGTACCGGAAAAGAAGGCATTTCATACTTGATGAAGTACATCGCCGTAATTCGTCAATTGGCATACTGCAAGGTTCATGATGCTTTAGACGAATATCTGCAAATGAGTAAGAAAACTTCTCGTCTATCTCTTGATTATTTTTGTGATTATGTTATGAAAAGTTTTGGACCAGAGTATTTGAGGAAACCGACTATGACTGATGTTGTTAAGCTTTACCGGCATCACGAAGAGGTGCACGGGTTTTCGGGGACGTTAGGAAGCCTTGATTGTACAGATTGGGAGTGGTTTGGTTATCCGAACGCATTTAAAGGGGCATATGTTAGACGTGATCATGGTTCGAATCCATTCATTTTGTTGGAAGTTGTTGCACCACAAGATTTATGGATATAGCATGCTTTCTTTGGTGTTTATGGGTCCAACAACGACATCAACGTTCTACAGCAATCCCCTTTATTTAACGATCTGAAACAAGGAAAGGCATCAGAAATTCCGTTTGTGGCTAGCGGCGTAACATACCCATGGGGATACTATCTTGTTGACGGGATATATCCGAAATTGGCAACACTCGTTAAGACGATTCCAGAGCCATCTGATGATGACCATAAGTGAATAAGGTATAAGAGAATGTAGGAATCGGCAAAGGAAAGATGTGGAATGAGCGTTTAGTGTTCTGAAGAAGAAATGGGCTATACTAGCCAATCCCGCACGATGGATGAAAAAGAAAGAATAATGAATATGATGTATACATGCATCGGTTCGAAAAGAAAAGAAAATGCGATATCTCCCAAATGATTCCTGGAAGAAGCATCAACCGGACAACCTCACGTGATGCGATGAACAAGTGTGAGAAGTTATGAGGTACATTAGATCGTCACAAGCGCATCAAAACCTACATGCCGATTTGGTCAAACACTAGTCTCGTAATGTTTAATAGTTTACGTTTTTATTTATCTATGTATTGTTTTTAATTATGTACGTTTATGTGTTTAATTTATGTAATGTTTTTAATTTTTGAATAAAAGTTTTAATTTCATAAGTTTACGCTTTTAATTCAAACGTTTATGTTCACATTTATGTTTTTAGTTTATAAATATAAATTATTAATTAAATAAAAAATTGTATGAAAGGTGAGAGAGTGACCAAAGCAGATGTTTGGTAAGAGAAAGTGAGGGTAAGTAATCGATTCCGGAAGAAGCACATCAACCGGACAACCTCACGCGATGCGATGAACAAGTGTGAGAAGTTATGAAGTACATTAGATCGTCACAAGCGCATCAAAACCTACATCCCGATTTGGTCGAACACTAGTCTCGTAATGTTTAATAGTTTACGTCTTTTATTTATCTATGTATTGTTTTTAATTATGTACGTTTATGTGTTTAATTTATGTAATGTTTTTAATTTTTGAATAAAAGTTGTTAATTTCATAAGTTTACGTTTTTAATTTCGAAACGTTTACGTTCACATTTACGTTTTTATGTTTATAAATATAAATTATTTAATTAAATAAAAAAAATTTGTATGAAAGGTGAGAGAGAGTGACCAAAACAGATGTTTGGTAAGAGAAAGTGAGGGTAAGTAATTGATATCCGCTCCCTTCGGCCTAACTTGTGATTTACAGATTCTGTAAAACTTAGAGCTATAGCCTTTCTAAAAAAATCAAAACTTAGCTATCAACATCCTTTCTTTAGCAAAAGCCAAACAACAAACTTGAGTCTTACTTTAGTTGTTTTTTTAGTTATTTTTTTTTCTCGCTACCACCATCCCCTTTTATTTTGTTTGTTCATCAATTTTTTGTATGTCTCAAGTCAATTTGACATAAAATAAATAAATAAATAAAATCTTCCGAAAAACTTGTTATTTTGCAAGTTACTAGATAAAACAAACACCTCATGAATGTTACTACTTCTACTCCTACTTTCGCCACACATACCCTAAATACCAAGTCGACAATATGGGTAAATAAAACCATATGAATCACATTCAAATTGTTTGCCAAAGACAAGATTAATAATTTATTTTTATTTTTTATTTTATTTTTTAATTTTCTTGTTTTTTGTTTTTTTTCTTTTTTTTTTAATATTCTTGGTATCATTCTTAGTATTAGGCTTTGGATCAAATGAAAAGCGTTTTAAGAGAAAAGATAGAAAGTTTATGTGTCAATAATATCGTATTAACAATATGACAATTGTGTGTCAGTTACAAAAAGTTATGTGCAAATTTGTCAAGATATTTAGCTAAAAATTCGTTTGTGTAAATAATACATCAATTGTGTCAATTACAAGAAGTTTTATGCAAGTGTGTCAACATATTTAGTTATGTGTCAAGTGTGTCATTAATAACTCAATTTCGTATAATTAATCATTCAATTTAATCTTATAATCTTATGGCTAAAAACCCTTCATATACTTTTTATCATTAGTGGCCTTTCACAATAACCATACTCCTTGGTATATAATATTGAGATTATGTATGCGGAGGTCACCAAAGTATTAAAAATTTTACTTTTGAGCCACATATTTATGTATTTTAACTAATAAGCCATCCAAATATATGTTTGTTTCGTTTACACCAATCTTGTTACACCCCTATCCGGAAATACCAATAGGTTCCACCGTGATTGAATGTGGTCTAAGGACTTAATGACTAGTCAACCCGATAGTCAAACTAATAGATAACACATGTTAAGTTATAGTTATAGAAGGAAGGGGGACCTAAGTTGCCATTTTGTAAATATGTTATAGAAGTATTTGTGGCCAATATAGAAGGAATGAGACTTGAGGGACCATTTGTGCCAAATGGCCAAAGTAGCCACCTACATATTTCTGGATACTTCTCTATTACTCTCATGAATTCCAGAAAAATAAGAGAAGTGTGTGTGTGTGTGTGTCGTGACATAAAAATGGAGGGAAAATAATGATAAGGTTGATGATCAAATTGGGATGGAATTAGTGTTCCCAATCAAGTAATAAGCTAGTATCTATCATCCTTGTGCAAGTAAGTATCCCTAATTGTGTTTAATTATAATTTGGAGAGTTAAGGTTCTTGTACCAAAGTTGAGGGTTTTGGGTAATATTGGTTTTAAACTCCATTGAGATGTTATAGTACTATGGGGTGGAGCCCCTTTAATTTAATTGAAGGAAAATGAGTAATTTTGGGATATGATCATATGGTTAATTAAAAGAATTATGTGACTAAATATTAGCTATGGATGATGATAGATATTGATGATGAAGATGATGGTAAAATTATGTATGGCTTAGCTTGGAGGCTAAAGTAAGTAATTCGGTTATTATATGTGAAATGTGGAAGTTATTAATTGATGTGTTTGTTATTGTTATAGTTGAGATTTGTTATAGTTAATTAGAGTATAGAAGAACCAAGATTGGTTGTATGCATGTTATAGAGTTTGTGAATCATGATAAGATCAAGGTATGTGTTGTGTGCTTATGTGCTATTTGTGTTATAGCTTGTGCATAGAAATGCCTTTGTGATGGTAATTGATAATGGAAGCATTAACATGTATTAGCCTAATTACTTACTAAGCATTATCTCTTACATGTTATAGTTGTCAATGTTATTGTAGGTTCATGTGCTTGAAGTGCCTTGGCTTGGATTTGGATCATTGTTTGACTATGTGGAAGATTGATTGGGTATGATTAGGAGCTAGGTAGATACCGAGTTCCAAATGACGATTTGTGCCCCCGTCTAATTTGAAAAGGTTTCATAAACTTGTTGTTAAGTGTCAAGTGTCGTGTTCTAATGGTTATAGTATTATTTTGTAATGACATGTCAAAGTTATGTTGGTAAGAGTCAATTTGTATGTTATAATCATTTTTAAAATGGTGTTTGGATTAGAGTGTAATCCTACCCTTTTTGGGTTAATTGGGTCAAGAAATGGTAAATTGTGTAAAAGGTGGTTTGTTATAGTTTATATGAGGTGTTGTTAAAGTTATAAAGGTATAAATGAACATTTGAGTTAAAATGGGTTAAAATGGCATTGTGCAGTTTTGCTGTCAAATGTGCAGGTCGGATAGCCGACCGCGTCATAGTTTTGTGGGCGACGGCGTCCGGCTCGATTCTGACGTCAGTTTAAATCTTTGAACTGTCAAGGTTAATTTTGTAAAGTGTTTTGGGTCATTGTTGAAGGGTGACTGAGATCGCGACAAAAGGCGGCGACGTCGATCCGCCCCTACGCTTTTAAAATGATTGTTTTGTTAGAGTATGGATCAAATGAGAAATAAAAGTAAAATGAAGAATGAGAATAATCATAACCGCACATTCCGGATCTTGCTACTGATAAAAGATCTAACTCATGAATTTCTCCTTATTCATTTGAAATGCGCTACTACAATTATTTCTCATTCTTCTTATTATATTTTTTCTTCTCACTGATCTCTTCCCTGCTTTGTTATAGTCTTGTGCTATTGGTTTAAGAGTTATCGAGTATATGTTATAATAAGAATTGTCAATGTTCAAATGTCATAGTTTTGTCGTTTATTGAAGAGTTTAATGAGAATAAGTTATAGTCAAACGTTTCCGCGTCAAAGTTTTCAAAATCGAGTAATTTCCGGTCAAACCGGAAAACGGGGCGTAACAAATCTCGTCCAAATTATTCCCTGAAATTTATAAACTTTCAAGTATAAAGCCAACTCTAACCTATTAGAACAAGAAAATCAAAATTTTAAACGAAAACATTAGTTAAACTAACATAAATCTCTTTCGACTAAATAAAGTTGCACTTAAATAATTGTTAAAATGGATAATTTACATTTCAATAGTTATTTGTGTTGTTTAAATATATTGAATTTAGCTTTAATCCCGTTGTTCAAATATTTTCAAAAAAAAGCTGGCCTAATTTTGTATAAGCGAAAATAAACACATAATTGGGTGACCTATACGTTAGTTTTAATTAATAAGTGGCCTAAAAGTAAAAAGTTTAATAGTTTGATGGCCTTCGGATACATAATCCCTATAATATTTTTGACAGAAGTAACATAACACATACAAGACAAGACAAAAATTAAGCATATCATACTTTAAAAGTAAAATTCCAAACATATCATGAAAAAGAAATACAAAGACCAACTTTGTGTATAATCATACAGTTTCGCAGTCATTCGCCTTGAACAAACAACCTGTAGCCTTAATACAAAATATAGACCAGGTCGCCATAATTCTGTTTTGAGATTGTTACTCATGACATCAAACATGATGTGTACCAAGCCTGCAGATTAAATATATGATCTAGATTGAGACAGCAATCGATGTCATACAGAGGATTTACGTTCAACAAAAAGTAGAAGCTTTATGAGCAAAAGTTATGCTTATGCATTCTACAAGTGCCTTACAAAATTAAAGAATGCATAGCTGAATCAATGACCTTATCACTACTTTCATATTGTTTTGGCAACTGCTGGGAGTGATTTTAGAAGCATTTGTGATGGTCGGCGCAAGGTATGATTGAGAAGAAGCATAAAAGTCAAAAGGGTCAAAGCCCCAGCTTGGTGGGCAGTGCCAAGTGAAACCGGTACATATGATAAAAGAGTTGATATTCCCAAGGTAACCTGCAATTATATCACAAAATAGCTTAACATGATGCATATGGAGCGGAGTATTATCAACAAGGTAAAGTAGAGGTGGCAAAACGAGAGGGTTGGGTGGCAGATAAAAAAGGTGTTGGCTCAAAAGTGCGAGTCAGGTCAGGTTGGGCCGACCCGCTAACACTTCGTGTTTATTCTATTTATTTTCTAATTAATTAAATGTGATTCAGAAAGTTGACATTTGAATACATGCAAGACTACTTTGACCCATTTAACATGTTCCACCCAATTTACCTGTTTCACTTTTAGCTATTTTAAAAATTTTACCAAAATTTCATCTATCGTGATGTAAATCAGTTGAAACTGACAACTCGAGGGTATATTCTCTAAATGTAAATACCTGGAGAACAGCCATTCCAACCGTACTTCCGATCAAAGAACGAATAGCAGGATGTAAGTCTAGTTTTCTTGTTGACCACCATAAACCAGTAATCGATGCTAGAGTTGCAGTTGCAAGTATACGATGATCAAGCTGTAACACCAACATTCTATAATTGTCATTGCGTACTTTCAGTATTGTTATTATTCACATGAGCAAGCATGCTATATGCAATTTTAAACAATCAGAAACATATAGATCAGTTATAGGATATTCAAACATTCGAAAATGATTGTTGCGACTACAGTCGGAAAAATTAGTTTGAAGATGTAGATAAAATATATCAAATACCCCTTGATTGTTTAAGCATACATAAAAGATTACATAGCTACGCTACCTGCACAGTGGCTGTGTTCTCGAAGAAGTTTCGAATAAGTGGCTTCATACTCAAAACATCTTCCGGGATCCATGAATCACCCATCTTTGGAAAAGTATTAAACGCATGTCCCTAGAAAAGTTTTAACATAAGAATGAAACCATTATTAATTCTCGAAGAAGCGATAACTACATAATTGCATAAACAAGGTAACCAACCTTGTTCCACAAATTCTATTTTAGGTAGTAATAAAGTTTGTTAACAAATTTGGTTGTCTTTTAATAGAATTTTCCCTTTCAGCAAAGAAAAGAAAGTTAGTCACATACCGCATCATTTCCTGCAACAAAGGCTCCTGAGACTGCAGTTATACCAACAAGGATGCCAACCGGAAGAGCAAACCTTTTGACTTTTGCAGCCCCTTTGACCCAAGCTAGTGATTCAGTGGGAGGTTCAGGCATGACGACAGAAAGAGCAGTCCAGAATAGTCCACAGTATATAGCAAAAGCTGAAGTCAGATGAGCAGCAAGACGGTATGGACTTACTCTTGGTTGGGAGTACTCTGAAGGTGGCTCCTGAAGAGAAAATCGATTAAAAATTTAAAAAAATGTGACATTAGTGATAGCAATTTTTACACTTGACTTACAAATGAGCCAACTCAAATTATCTCTAACAGGTCAAATGGGTTTTCAACAGTTAACCAAAGTGTATTTTATTATTTTTTCTGCATACAACCTCCTAGATCATTTTAGGCAAATATTGGATTATACAATGTTGGACACATTGACTATTCACATAAATTTAGGACATAATACATTTTGGGCTGACAAGAACCCATTTGGACCCGCAGTATAAGATTACTCGATTTGACCAGTTGATCAAACCCGCAGATGTTTCCACCTCACTAGATACAGATTTCGAAAAGGTAGAAAGATGATGCTTACTTCTAAACCACTTTTGACCATCCACCAACCAATCAGTCCCTGCCCACCACCAAGAGCAAATAGACCGGCGAGTCTAACTCCAAGCCTTAAATTTATATAACCTTTCCGCATAAAATATGAAAATGGGAGAGCAAACATGATGCCTAGTGCCCTTCCCCACATACGATGAGCGTACTCCATCCAATATATAAACTTAAAATCATCAATATTCATGCCTCTGTTCACACTGCAGGTAGTCAAATATCAAAACAATAAAGAATCAGTACTGTAATATTCAATGATTAGATACTCTCATTTAAGTTATGTACCAGTGGATGTAGCAAAAGTGTAGTACTCCTTAATCTCACTCTCAATTGGAGCAACAAATTATTTGCAATTTTACTGTAGCATTGATATAGTGATCTTTGTGGAATGACGATCCAGAAAGATGTATCGACAATGCAGCTGCAGTTAACGGTTATGAACAATTATGAGTGTTTTATACATCGCCTACCATTTTTCAATTTCTATAGCATGATAAAACTTGCTCAAATGGTTCAGGCTCTTAAAACAATGTATTACATTAAAGCAGTAAAAAGATGCTGAAAACATATGAAAGTAAGCTAGCGTACACGTACTGATCATTAAACTAACCGCTTGAACTCGGGAGACTGTTTATATTTCTCAAACTCAATCACCCAATCTTCATCCGATAGAGGAGGAAGGCTGCCAGTGAATTTCCAGTCAGTCATTGAAAGACCAGATCGGGTGAGCCGTGTGACACCACCAAGAATAACCATACTGAAGACCCATGCAGCGGATGCAAAAAGCCAAATTCCCACTGCTTTCTGAGCATGAGGACCAGCAGTAACAAGCATCTTCACTGTCTCCTTATTTTCCTTGATAGCGGTTGCAGCTAAAGTGGACATGTGCCTAAAAGATGGTTTGTAGGTGCCCTGATGTATACAAAAACAAACTAATGAGCTGGTGACAATAATCTTCAATTCCTGCTTCAACTTTAAAATCTCAAAGGTGTTTATCTACCGGAGTCCATAGGAACTTATGAAGCTGCATACGGTAGCTTATGCACTCTAAAAAAAACCCATGAGAAGAGTAATATTTAGCATACTAGCTGATTACAGCCTAAAACACCTCATAAGCACTTTAAAATAAGCTTATCCAAACATAGTCACGAAGCTTAATAGCTTTCTGAAAAGGCGATAAGCTTAGCCAAACACCCCCATAGTATTGAATATCGTCAAATGAGAAACAAGTTAGCAACAAATAGGAAAATATGACATAGTGGACCACAAATTCTCAAAGATAATCAAAATTTGTACATAGTTTGTGCTAGAAGTAAAAGGTCCCAATAATCAAACCCACAAAATTATTAAAATTATATTGTTTTCTATCCGCTCCTAGAAAAGTTCCAAACCAAAAACTTACGGTTCTATAAATAGTCCACACATTCAAAACGTTGTTATTTCTTATCTACTATAAGTGAAAACTTAAATAAACGGACTAGCGAAAAAAAGTGCTTAAATCCACACACAAACAAACATCATGTATAATAATTAATATCAAGCTGTGTCATTAACGAATGATATTTTAAAAAGCAACCATATTGAAAGATGAACTATACAAAATACTTTTTTTTAAATACACTTAATATTCAATAGTAACATAACGATATCTAAGCAAGTAAACAGAAATATACATCATCAAGGTATAATCAAATTATGGGTGTGTTTGTTTAAGCTTATATGTGGGCTCACGAGCTTATTTGATTTCGGCTTATATTACATAAGTCTCAATATTCTGGCTTATTTCGACACTTACGGGCGTATATAAATTTATTATGATATAATAAGCTTATATAAGCCCAAAAGTCACAAAATAAGCCAAAAAGTTGGGGCTTAACCAAATAAGCTTGTAAGCCCACATATAAACCAACAATTATTACAATGCAGTGGTGGCTCAGTGGCAAAAGGCTTGTAACAATCCATGGAAAAAACAAAACTAGTAATAAATAAATTACATCTAAGCAATACCTTATTAAAATTATGAAATGATCTAAATCCATTGATAAAACAGCTTCTAGCAATAGTGTTAGTGTTGGTATTATTAGCAAGATGATTAAAAGTCGAAAAACAACGATTTGTTGATGATGAAAATGAACAAGATCTGATTGATTTGCTTCTTTTTATAATTGTAATCAATCTGCTTTCCAACATTTTTTTTGTCTCTGTTTTTTAGGGTTTAGTGTGTGTGTGTGTATTTTTATTGGAATTTTGATGGAGGGTTTTACAGTGGATAGTGAACCGGCCGGTTTAGTTGTTATGTTGACGTGGGTATAAAAGTGTCCATCAAAGTTTGTATGTTTCTAAACATTAAAACGTATGGTGGTGTTTGTTTAGGCTGACTGCGGGGTTTTCCACGGAGGCATGCTCTTCCAACCAAATTGTTAGCTTTGGATCGTTTTTCTGAGGCAACAACACGGAGAGCTGTGAACAAGTTGGCGAGGATTCTATGGAAGAATTTGTATGGTGGGCGTGAGTCTTTGAGCGAAAGTCTTTGAGGACTTTCAACTCGGTCGGAGGACTTGGCGCTAGAGATGCGGATCGGTTGTGGACCGTCATGGCCGACATCATCAAAGACGCAGCTAAAGAGTCCCTCGGTGTGGCTAGCGGGACATTTAGGACCCAACCGCTGAACAGGGAATCTTGGTGGTTTAGTGAGGAAGTCTGATCAAAGTTTTCGTGAAACAATCCAGTTGAGAGAACTTCTTGATGTCGAGAGGGCGTGAAGCGGACATTACTGACGGAGGAGAGCTATAAGGTAGCTAAAGAGAAGCAAAAAGCGTTGGCTCAGCGAAGGAAAAGGCGTCGAAGATTTGTACAAAATTGGACTCAAAGAGGGGCAAACGATATTTTCGAGATTGCTAAAGCCGGGAGAGAAGAAGGAGGATTTAGGAAATGTCAAATATATCAAAGATGTAGGCGGACGGACCATTGTGTTTGAAGAAGATATTAGGAAAAGATGGGAGAGTATTTTCCTCTCTTTTCAGCGGAGGAAGCTCTTGAAGGAGCGGGGAAGAAGAGAGCAATGACCAAAGACCGAGAATGCTACTATTCGAGGATTAGGCAACAGTGAAGGTTGCACTTGAAGATGGGAAGAAACAAAGCGGTAGGGCGGACCAAATCCCATAGAAGCGTGGAGGTGCACAGGGCGGGAGGGGTGGAATGGTGACTCGTCTATTCAACAAGATCTTCTCGGTGCTAAGATTCTAGAGGAGTGGAGACTCAGTGAAGTCATCCCTATCTATAAGAACAAAGGGGATGTGCAAGTGTGTAGCAATTATAGGGGTATCAAGCTCTTTAGCCACACCATGAAGCTTTGGGAGAGAGTTATTGAGAGGAGACTGAGAAGGGATACGAGGGTGTATGAGAACCAATTTGGCTTTATGCCAGGAAGGTCCTCGATTGAGGCTATTCACTGCTTTCGGGAGCCTTATGGAGAAGTATAGAAAAGACAAAGGACTTGCATATGGCGTTCTGGACACGGAAAAGGCATATGATAGTGTCCAAGAGTTGATTTGGAGAACTCTTTTGATAAGGAACCCAAGGAGATACATGAGTCATTAAGGATATGTATGAGGGGGCTAAGACCGTGTCAGGTCCACCGTGGGGATCTCGAGTTTTTCCCTATGAGAGTTGGGCTCCACGAGGGATGCCTTTAAGTCCCTACCTTTTCGCCTTGATCTGGATGACTTATCTCGAGGATTCAAGAGGCATCTCGTGGAGCATGATTTTCTTGGCGACATTGTGTTTGTGGCGAGAATCGGCCGAAGGGTTAAACATCGAGCTAAATGCTGGAGGGAGGCTCTTGAAGACAACGGACTTGGGTGGCAGAGAGAAGAATACACGAGATGTGTTTTTGGGAGATGCGACTCAGGCCACCACGAGGATATCCGTATCGGAGAACAGATCCTGCCACCCAAGGAATATTTTAGATATTTGGGATCGATGATTCACAAATCGGGGAGGATAGATGAGGACGTAACCCACATGATCAGAGCTGGTTGGGCGAAATGGAGGGCGGCGTCGGGAGTCCTCTGTGACAGGAACGTCCCATTAAAGCTAAAAGGGAAATTTTATAGAGTTGCGATTAGGCCAGGCTATATTATGCGGGTCCAGTGTTGGCATGTCTCAAGGCCCATGCTAATAGGGTAGAGGTGGCGAGGCGAGAATGCTAAGATGGACTTGTGGCAAGACTTTGCTTGACATGATCGAGCGGAGTTTTCGAGAGAAAACTTGGCGTCGGAAATATTATCTCGAAGATGAGAGAAGGGAGGTTGAGGTGGTTCGGCCATGTCGGAGGAGGCCTCAAGCGGTAGCCGGTTAGAAGGGTCGAGGCCTTTGCTAGTAGAGGCGTGAGAAGAAGGGCGGACCCGAACTCGGTGGGAGGATAGACTTAAGCTAGACATGCCGGAGCTTAGCTTGCCGGAGGACATGACCTCAGATAAGAAAGGGTGGAGAGATAGGATTAGGATCTGCGGTTAGTCTTGGTCTGGGTCTTTGTGGGTTTAGATGGGTTGGGTGAGATAGACTTTAGGCATCTCGGCTCGTTGTTTTGCCTTGCCCCTCGGGTTTTCGGTTTTGCTGCCTCCCTTTTTTTGCTTTGCCGGAGTTTTAGGCCCCGTGCGCTGCTTTGTTTTGCTCTGTGTTGTTTTAGGCTTGCCTGATTTCCTTGCCCTGCTTTTCTTTGGTGCTCTGTTTTTACTCTGCCTTAGCTTTAGGCTCGTGCGTGGTTGTTGCTTTGCTTTGTTGCTCCCGTAGGTTTTCTTGCTTTTCTTGTGCTTGTCTTTGGTGCCTTGCCTTGTTTTACTTGCTTTCTTTCCTGCATGTGCTTATCGTTTTTCTGCTTTATGCTTTCTTTTCTTTTCTTTCTCACCTGCACACTTTGCACTTGCAGGAGGTCTCGTTGGAAGCAGTCACTCTATTTCCAGGTTTATCCTGGGGCAGGGGTAGGATCTGTCTACATTTTACCTCCCCCATAGCCCGCCTCGACGGGATTGGGTATGTTGTTGTTGTTGTTGTATTATATAATATGATAAACTCATATAAGCTCATAAGTCTCAAAATAAGCCAGAAATTTAGAGTTTATATAATATAAGTCGAAATTAAATAAGCTCATAAGTTCACATATAAGCTTAAACAAACATCCCGTACATGTCAGACACAATGTAATGTTATATTGGTTATCTGGTAGAACAACGTCTCTAAATTTATTCTGAAATTTTGGTGGTGATCAAGGGCAGACTCAAAGGAGTTTACGGAAACTTAATGAATTTTTGTTTCGTAGTGTAATTTTTTTTTTTCAAAAATTCCGATTTCTACGAAATAAACTCGGTCTCAAAATTTTGTGTTACATATTTTGTTTATTTAGTAAACTGTATTAACTTTAAAAAGTTATGAACCTGGTCACTTGTAGACCTGGGTCGCGTAATGATTATCTCTTTTCTATTATTTACTTCTATTTACTTAAAATATAAATATATCCCATGACTTTTTTTCTATGTTAACTTTTAAATTAATGAGAAGGATTGCTAATTTATTAGATAAAATTGCTACGCATCTAAATATTAACTAGTGTAATACCCGTGCGTTGCACGGTTCACGCGTAAAAAATCAACTAAGTGTTTCTTTATGACAACCTAAGAATGAATATGTAAACAACATGTATTATCTATCAACACAAATATAAAAAGGAACATAAATTAACAAAGTAAACATATGAGTTGATATCATAGAAAGATAAGATATAATCATAGAGCATGATTGAAGTTCAAAGTAGCCGACGTACGTTGATAAAAGTAAACATGCAAATAAATAATGAAAACAAACATTTAAGGATGCATATAAAAGACTAAAAGCGATTTACTCAAGCATCATCAACATCATGCTCATCAACTTGAGGCTCACTAACCATAACCTTATTAACCTCACCCTCATCAACTTGATTGGCCTCAGCCGTAGCATCCTCAACTTGAGTCTCGAAATGTCAATCTTTATGTCATCTTGATAACGCTACACGCGTCGTTGAGTCAAAGGAACTTCCTTTTAGTCGAGCAAGTTTTCAACACCTAGGCGATGAACCTAATCGTTGTAGTGTAGTATTAGGGTAAGCCAGGGAATTGATATCGTTCTCTAGGGAATAGGAATTCTAGTGAGAGTTACTACGCTAAGGTTTGGGTTGAGGAAGATTATTTTTATCTTTTATGTTTTTAGGAAATGGAAATGTCACGAATCTCGGGGTTTGGATTTGGGGGTTGGTATTTCTACCGATTACTCTACTTATCTAATTATCTAATTAACTAAGGTGAGGGTAGTCTATGTCTAATTATTGTGTGCTCGTATGATGGTTTAAAGATGTGTTTACTTAGGTTTTAATACTCCTTAATTATCTCCTATTGATGGTTGAATTGTCACGTCCTTATTCTTAATCGCGTTGTGTGTCTAAGGTCGTAGGGTATGCGTTATCCTAACTCTTTGAAACTACCAAAGGTTATCGCCTACAAAGTCTCTAGGATTTATAAACTTTAACTCTAAGGTACTCTTCGGATGGTTTAGCCTACAACAACTCTAGGTGTTATAAACTAATGTTCACAAAGATTAATCAAGCATTAACTACACAACGGATGACCTATCGCATTACTAGATCATTAACAATTAAGATAAGAGACAACCAATCAATATTCAATAATTAAGTTTCATATTCCTAGCAAACACACAAGTAAATTAGCGGACATGGGAACATGCAAGCATACACACAAGTAATTGAAGACATAATTAAATTAATGAAGTAAAACACTTATCTTGATGTAAGATAGGGTTTAGAACCTAAAATCTTGTACAAGACAGCCTTGGTTGGTTTAGGTTTTTACTCAAAAGACTACACAATGAAAACTAAAAATTGGATTCTATATATAAGATTACATATGCGGCATCACCCTTTGATTTGTGACGCGTCGAACAGCCGTCATTAGGTTTCGTCTTGCTCGTTAGTCTTACGGCGTCACACTTATGCTTGTGCCGAGTCCCTTGATCTCGGCGTCGTCTGGATCAAATCTAGGCCGTCTGAGTTGCGACGACCTACTCTTTTAAAGCGACACCGTCACTTGTAAATAAGCAATTTGGCTCTTGGCCGTCACAAAAAGTGATGCGACGTCGCGAGATAACACCGGTCGCCGTCCCCTTGGTTCAATGACCGTGTCTCGATTCTTGACTTTGGCCATTTTCTTCAGATATTCAGCCTTTTCGTCCGAATAAGTGTCATTCCAACATTTTGCCTTCAAGATACCTAAAAGTGAAAATGAGCGATATTAAGTAATAACGGATACAAAAGTGATCAAATAAGGGCTTAACGACCCCAAAAGTACATTTAAAACCTTATCAAATATTCCTACACTTGGTATTTGCTTGTCCTCAAGCAAATGTGCTTTAATAATTAATTTATAAGTTATGGGTCATGAAGCATTGGTTTAGAACAATCCGCAACACATATAAGCCCCATAAAAGTCATAACAAGCATGGAAATTACATACTAGCACCTCACATGGGGTGTTTGGATACTCGCATCTCTCGGGTGTATATGAAATATAACAAGTTGGAAATGGAAGATAAACACTCATTAACCGGTCCTAGTACACAGATTACCATAGGCTTGAGACTAAATCAAACCTCCATCGCTTTGGCGTAAGCACCTAGGAAAGACTATCAAAGAGGTCTTTTAAAGGGTTGTAATGTTAGGCTTACGGTAGGGAAACAAAAGGTTTGGTGGGATAGGTTATTTAGTGGTGGCAAGTCAAAAATCTTTATGTTACAAGCATGCGAAGAATGGCGTGGCTAAGCTAAGACTCGACACTCTAGACTCTAGATAACTGAAACAAACAAACAAAATTTAAAGATAGATGTAGGATGGTAGCCCGTATATATGGTTATTTTCAGAACCCACTTTAAATGCGAGAACTGCGAGAACTAATATCAACCATTAGATCATGTTGTCAACGGATGAGATGACTTGTTCCATTTGTGTAATTAGTTAAAAGATTTGGTCAATAATTGTAAAGCACAAAGGGTATTATAGTAATCTTATTCCTATTCAATGCTCCCACTAATTAAGGAATTACTGGTAAATCAATTAATAGTACTCCATAAAACAAGTAAAAAAAACACACGACCTCTCTCTCTTTCAAAATTGCAGCCGGCCCTATCACATCAGATCTGTGGTTCTCGCCTGAAAAACCACAACCGCTACTATCATCTAACCTACAACCGCTCCTTCATCATCTTGTATAACCATATCCAATTTTCAAGGTTCGTACAACAAATTAAAAGATAAATCATTTTTTTTGTTTAATCAATTTATGAGTTTGATTTTAGTTTCGAATTTGTTTAATCAATTTATGAATTTGATTTTGTTTAATCACTTAATTTTATACATTATTATACATCTTAATTTTAAATTAACTTTTATTAGACCTAGACCTGAAACTAGGTTATGTTGATTGATGGTTGTGTTATTTGTCAGTTCTTTTGTTAAATTTTAATGAGGGCAGGGGTATCCTGTTTAAACATAAGAACTTAGTTATTAAGATCTCAGTTCCATAAAAAAAATATGTTTCTCAAACGCGGTTTGGTCATCATAAAAATTCGCTTGGTCTGTTTTCCATTTTCAGTTATTTTGAAATCAAGTCCCTAAAATGCCCAAGAGTAGTTTCTTTTGCTGATCTTTTTGTGATGGTTTGTTTTGAAAGAGTGATTCTGGTGCAAACCAGTAGAAAAGACAGTGATTGCTCATTTATTCATTTTTTATATATACGTCTTTAGTCCCCTAGATGATATTCCCACAAACATTATGCGATTTTTGCAGCAGAGGTGGTTTTAATGAAAAAGAAACTGATTTCTTGGTACATGTTGTGAATCAATCACTTGCCAATGTTACCTCAGTTATCGTAAATGTTTCTCTAACCACGGTTTTCTGATCTTGTTATGTTGCTATTTTGTTCATGAAGGTACTAGTGTTAATCTACAATCATCTTGCGTTCTGTAAAGCCATCATGGAATCAAATTTGAAACAATTAAAAATCATATATTACGCCATTCATTAACTAAATATTTTGTTTGTGGTAATCACCAAGTCTGTGGTAAATATTCAAACCAACCCATAAAGCTTGTGGGTCCTGTGTCACGTTAATGATACATGGTCTTTGGTTGAGCTTATTGTTTAGCCTCTATATATATTTTTTTTCCTAGAAAGCAAAACTTGAAACATGATCTTCAAGTTAAGATTGTTATGATAATATATTGGTAGCATGCAACAAGTCTTTAAACTATGACAACCTTTAGATTGCCACTGGTCTTTATGTTAAAAAATGCCTTATCATAACAAGAGACCTTTTACTGTGCTAAACATATATGTTCAAAACATGTATGTTTAGAACATACATGTTCAAAACATAGATGTATTAATTAATGGGATCTAACTAATTGTTTTCGTGCATGCCTGTTTCAGATTGATTGATGAAGATGATGATATCATTTAAGATCGGGAAGTGGATGAACACGATTATACATGAAGATAATTTGCGACTTTTGGAGATATATGATTATTGCATGTGTTTTTGTATTTGTAAATCAAGTGAAATGTAACATTCAAGTATATCAATCTTGTTTTTCTTTTTATAATGATTTATGTTCTTTAATTTGTGTTTCAAACTTTCAAGAAAAATAATGATCATGTAAAAATATTAATAGGTCGATAAAAAAAAATGTTAGCTAAAAAAAACATGTATTTACTTTGACTAATTGAAAACATGTATGCACCTGACTATTTGGAAAAAAAACATGTATGCACCTCTGCTAAAAAAACATGCATGCTCCTTGAGATTTCAAAAAAATAATGATTAGGTATAAAAAAACATGTATGCACTATTTGAAAACATGTTTGCATTAAAAAAATATATAAAAAAAATAAATAAAAAAATCCGAATTTTAAGATATATAAAAAACGGAAATTATAAAAAAAAACAAAATAATATGAAAATGTCTTTTACTATTATACCCTTTTGAATTAAATAAAAATAACAAAATGCTATGGAGCATTAAATGATGTACATTGTGTATTATTAGTTGTAAAAGGTGGTTCTCACGGTTCTAGCACTTAAAGTGGGTTACGAAAATAAAGTCCCTATATATATATATATATATATATATATATATATATATATATATATATATATATATATATATATATATATATATATATATATATATATATATATATATATATATATATATATATATATATATATATATATATATATATATATATATATATATATATCTATACATTATATATAAGAGGATGCATGCCACATATAATGCCACTTGGCATCCCATAAAGCCACGTCATATTTCCATGTCATCAACACATGCCACCTAAGCAGCTCATTTAATGTACAACGTCATTTATTAACTAATTGAAAATTTCGGATTAATAAATGTAAAAAAGGATTTGCCAAGATTCGAACTTGGGATGGTAGGCACAAATAAACAACACCTCAACCACTAGAGCATTCCAATGGTTGTGATATAATTTGCAAGTCATAATTGATATAGCATGATCGAAATCACATAACTAATTTACCATTTTAATTTAATGAGATATGTATGGAATCCCTACAATTTAGCTGATGATTATCTATTCCTTAATTATTGCGTGTATCATTGGATTATATCCTCTCTTTTTTTTTACTGAAAACCCTAATATCAATTTCGATGATGTTTATTTTCTGATTTAAACTATTTGCTCCTGTATCTAATTAAATTTCTAATCGCAGGATACATCGTGCCATGAAGACAATATCATCATGCATGCATGGGAGCTGAGGAAAACGCTGAAATTTAAGTTACAATCGCATGAGTCCATGCTACAAATAAGTTATATATATATATATATATATATATATATATATTACATGTGATAGGCTATGTTGATGTGTGGAGGAGAGATTTATTATATTTCATAATATACGCATTAGAGGTATCCATTGGAGCCCACTTATGAGTGAGTTTAGTTTTGATGTGCAATCCGAACATAATATCGCATTAGAGGTATCCATTGGAGCCCACTTATGAGTGAGTTTAGTTTTGATGTGCAATCCAGAACACCCCTTGATTTGCCTATGGTTTTGTAACTGTTGTTGATTTTTTTTCCAGTTTATGATACCCATCGAATACTCATCACACCAGAACTCACTGAAAACCCGTCACATGTTAACCCTAAAACTTAAATCATTGATGCAAGAAAAATATAGTTGGGAAGCTGAGATGAAAATTGAGTTTGAATCGAATTTGTGGATTGGAATTATAAGGGTTAAAAGTATTGGGTTAGCTTGGCTGTACAGGGCGTGCATCAGGGAGTGTGGAGATTGTGTCAAGGTTTGATAAAGATTAAGATGGGGCATGTAAGTTTGTGTGGAAACCTGGTTTTGTTGAGGATCATGGGCTCATAATTTAACACTTGATGAGCCTAATATTTCCACAACGACAATCTTAGTTATTTGTTTTATGTTTAGTTATTGCATTGTTTTAGGTATTTCTCAGATTGAGATTTCATCATCTGGAAAACATGAAAAGAAGGTATGATTAATATATGAGCACACAAACATAACACACCCTTTCAAATTTTATAATCAAAAGAGGGAGACAAGCCCCTTGCTCTTTCTTTTCTTTGACTAAACTCAGCAAACCAAGCAACCCTTTTATAGAAGAGCATGTTGTTTTGTCTTTTATTCGAGCTATCTCATCGGAGTTTGAAGTGAAGGCAGAAGAGATTAATGAGGTGTTTGGAAAGCGAGGATAATGGTAATGCAAATTGAGCATTGCGGTTGGTGCGGCTAAGCGATCCCGGCGTATTGGATTGCTTGATACATCACGAGCAATTCGCACCACGATCTTCCGGTACAACAGTTTTTTTATTTCAGTTTTATCATAAAAAGTACTTTCGAATGTGCATTTCCAACCTGCTTACTGAAAAACTACATATAATGTCCAAAAAAAAAATGCAAATTATCAAAATCAGTTTGGATGATCAATATACTCTTAAGTTGATTTCTTCTATAAATAAAAAAGCTATTCCAAACACCCTTTAACTATTAGGTAACCAACTTATCTGTTTATTTTGTATTTAGAAGCATCATTATTTAGAAGCATGATTTTTGTTTATTATGTTTTCCAAGCATTGAGATGTCTCCTGCGCATGATGTGAAATTTGATTGGGACTTGAATACTGTTATGGATTTGGAAGAACCGTTTGTAAGTGAGAATGATGCTGCAAATGCTAATGTCAAATCGGTCGAAGAGATCAAGAATGATTTCCCGCATATGGCAGTGGTATAGTTTGAACCGGCTGAAGCACGAAGGTGTTTTCCATGCTGGGACAAACCTGCTTTTAAGGCATGTGATGTGCGACTTGGCATAGAGACATTTCGCAAAATCAAAGGTAGAGAACTCTTTCAGGCTTTAGAGATGGCGGCTTCAATATTTTAGCAACTATTGATGTTCTTGCTCTAACTATATCGTAAACCAAATAAATGGAAACTTGGTTCACCACGCCACATACAATATGCGAGTTCATATGCATAAAGAAGAAATGATAATTCGGATAAATGAATACTAGAATAATGATCATTCGAGAAATGAATGTGTCAAGTAAATATATGAAACACATGCACTATTATTAACTATGAGATTCTCTTGAGCAGTAATTCGATATCTATAAACTAGACAACAATGATATACCTATAGTTAGATTCATACTTTTGGTAATGTTATATCCCCCTAAACTTCCTGCTTAAATTCCGCATGAAGCACACTAAGCAAAAGAGTAAGTCATGAAGACTTCTACAAGTCAGTGATTTCTTATCAAGTGCCAGTTAGGATAGATTTTAGGAGGATATGGTGCTGTTTTGGTGACGTAACCTATGGTTGCTACCCACTAGGTTCTTCCACTTGGGAGCCACATTATGCCTTCTTATGGGAACCTAATCCATCCCATAGAATTGTATGGGTTAACAATAACATGCATAGAATTGTAGTGAAAATCATGGTGAAATTATTATGATTGCAAATCGTTGCAAAGTAATCTTAATCTTTTTTATTGCTTGTGTTGATTTAGATCAATGAGAAGGCAAGTGAGGAGGTCTTGGCGGTGGAGCAGGAGTATAGTGTGGTTCGAGCCGGTTTATGATAAGCGGAGGATATCATCAAATCGATTCTGATTCTGGTACCGATGTGAGTGTTGTGTTATGATCATTGTGAAGTATGTTGTGTTTCTTTACGTGTTTGGATTTAATTTCGTGTATGTTCATGCGGTTCTTGAGTCACCCCATTCTTCGATCTTAATGAAGAAGACCAAAGGTTGGTACTTTACACTATTGGGTCAACATTTCACTTATTTCTACAAACCCAAATGCTAATTTGTTAAATAACCATCCTGCGCTATTTTCTATTACGCTAGATCTTTAAGCATTTGACATCTCTTGAAGTCGAAGATTCTAAAGATATGAAGTCCGTTATTCGATCACTTTTGTAAGTAAATATATTATATATTAGATTATTTTATTAAATTATGAGCTCTATTTCATATATATTTATTCGATCTTGTGCTTCTTATCGAACTTGGTCCCAATTCTTACTTTGAGGATGCTAAACTCACAAAGACTTTTACCTTCTTGATGACGGAACAACCAAAATCACTGCTACTCCAATCAAGTGGAAAGAGGGCATGGTAAAAGTTCTTGAAAATCTATCACCAATTATGTTTTGTTGCTTGAGGCTGATTTTTGGACATCTCGATTTTTGAAGGGCGGTACCAATGGAGTTGCTCATGAGAAAAATGGAAATAAGCGGCCTCACGAGGAAGACAGGTATATCTTTCGGTTATATATTGTGTATATTTCCATTAATGTTACTCGTATATATTTAGTTTTGGCAACTATTTTTTAGGGTGTTAATATTTTTATGATTCTCTTGTATCTATTTTGATTCTTCAAACCGTAATTTTTTCATCTCTTAGCTGACTTGGCATATTTTCGCGCAGCTTTTTTGGCTGGTTCAGTGAAACCCAACAGAAGGATGACATGGATGAAATTCAGGATCAGGTATATTCACTTTGGATTATACACGAGAATCAAGTTAAAGTTTAAACTTTGAAGTTACAATGATGAACTTTGTTCTGTAGGTTGCTGAAATAATCATAGAAGATTTGTGGAGCAATCATCTAGCATATTTTAACAATGTAACTCTTCTTTACCTACATATGAAATGATAATATTACTTTTTTAGTTTTCTTTTCTTGATATATTCTTAAAATTTATTTGTTAAAGGATCTTGATGAAGAAGATTTGGAAGGTGATTATTTAATGGTCAATTAAAGACTTCTTACATTGTTATGGAATTAGGAAAGTCAAGGAAGACATCGACACTCGCATCATTCAATAGCTATGGAGGAAGGGGAAGGTCTTGATGGTAGTTCTATTGCCGATTATATACAATATTATAACCATCCTCCTTTCTATATGCAACATACCTTTCTATACCCAGTCGTCAATATTGCCGATTTTTATATGTATCATGACAGTTTATGTTTTCTAACAGCATGCATGGTTTTTTTAGTTGGATAACCTGCATTTTCATTCCATCGTCAGTAACCCATAAATATTATGGGATACGAGCAAGGTGCTTTTTGAAACAGAATCCATTTGGAACCTAAACCCAGCATGCAAGCATACATAGTTACTGAGATGTTTTTAGAGGAGGCTTACTCAAGTAAGCTAATATGTTGAATAGTTTATCACGAAAATTAGACGACATTCAAGAGTTTACGGCTGATGGTATGACCATTTTTTTTCGATAACCAAAGTTTCTTTATGTTTTATTCTCTGTCTAGGATAGTATTTTGGATTAAAAATTTAAGTGTACTTAATCTACAAGCTAGGAGGTATTGACGAGCGATTGGAATGTTATTTTCTCCAATGATGTACTCCAATCATAAACAACTCCTCTAGCGTACTTAGGATACATATGAGAGATTTCGGGTTTGCACAATTATTTAATTTAAGTGTCAGAATCATATTAAGATCAATCTTATTGGGCAAGCGGATCTTTCTTATAGGGACCAATTTGATCACGTAGTGATTATAGAAGGAATGGGTTCATTGATCGCGAACAAAGCCGCTATAAGCGACAATCGATCAATTGCGAGTAGAAACAAGGAGGATGCGAAGAAAAGAAAGTTTTCACCTATTGTCTTGGATCGCGTTGACAAGCGGTGAAAATCTCTAAAGATTTGGGTAAATTTAATGATGTTGTTATTGATGTTGAGATTCGGGTTTCTTGATCGAGTCTACTTTGACTAATGTTTCGGATGGAGTGGAAGTTCCGAGCCGGTGGTTGATCAAGAGGCCGAGAATGAAGATGGAGAGTATGTTGTGGAGCGTAACTTGTCTAAATCAAGTGGGCTTTTCATGACTCGCCTAGAAGAGAATTAGATGGGAATAGTTCAAGTCCGGAGGTGGTGAGTTTAAGCGAGATGGTTACGAAGGGAACGCTCTGTCCTCTTTGTCGGATGAGGATGTTGAAGGTGAGAATACGAGAATGGTGATGATATGGATTACTCGGGTTCGAGATAGTGGCGATGATCGTGAAGATTTGCCGTCTGTTGGTTTTGGTGTGGGACCTAGCTGTAGAAATGTGTTCGAGTTTGAGAGGCTCGGGAAGATAAGTGAAGGGACTTATGGCGTTGTTCACAAAGCCGGGATAAGAAAAGCGGAGAAATTGTTGCATTAAAGAAGGTTAAGATGGGGAAAGAAGGTTTCCAGCGACGGCTTTGAGGAGATTAAACTTCTTGGGAACTTCAACACCGTCGTTGTGGGATTGAAGGAAGTTGTTATGGATGAATTTGATGGTGTGTATATGGTCATGGAGTATATTGATCATGAACTGAAATCATACATGGAGCGTATGGAGCAGCCTTTTGGTCAGAGTGAGGTTAAATGCCTGATGTATCAACTGCTGAACGGGCTTTCATATCTACATGACAATTATGTGATTCATAGAGATCTGAAGACATATGACAATTATGTGATTCATAGAGATCTGAAGACATCAAACATGCGACTTTGGAATGTCGAGACACTACGCTGAACCAACAAAACCTTACACTTCTTTGGTGGTCACTCTTTGGTACAGGGCACATGAGCTTCTTTTGGGGATGAAGCATTATACGACTGCCATTGACATGTGGTCTGTGGGCTGATAATGGCCGAGTTACTTTCAAGAAATCGCTATTTGATGGAAGCAAGGAACTTGAGCGGATCAACAAGATTTTTAGTACACTTGGAACACCAAACGACTCCGATGGCGGGGTATTCTAAGTGCCGGGCTCAAGTCTAACCCTAAGCTTGTTAAGCGACCTTACAAAAATTTGAGGAAAAAGTTCCACAGTAGCTATGTTTACGGGTTCACCTTCACTTCTTGAATTGGGATTTGACTTGTTGAGCGGACTTCTAACATACGATCCGCGAAGAGAATAAGCTATGAAAGAAGCTCTTAATCATGGATGGTTCCGTGTCTCCTCTTCGTCTTGAACATGTTAGGATTTGTAAATAAATATTTACCTATTTGATCTTTATTAATGATCTTTGTAACATTCTGACATTTAATGATTTTCAACTATCATTACAACATTTATTTTTGTACTTTATACATTCGATGTATGTTTTACCCTTTTCTATTCTCCTGATATGGACACCTCTAATAAAACTTACAAATTTATATAGCTTATCTATTGGGTCAGTTAAAAGTGGAAAAAACAATACGGTAAATACGAACCTTCATCGGGAATCTACTTATTAGTGTTCTGATTAATAACGGACATCCTTAAGGACATCTGGGAAATTAGGTTGATACGAAAAGATATGTTCACATAATATCAACAAATAGAACATAAACACATTGTAGATTTTCTTTAATAAACAAAAAAATTAACAAGAAAAAAAAAAAAAAAAAAAACACAAATCAAATAACTTACACCTTTTATTCGTTTAATGGATTATGATAACATCAATTATAGATCTTTACCCTTTCATTTAACTTTTAATTACTTTTTAGTATATATTTGATCCACAAAATCATAAAATAATAACCACAGTCATACCCGTCCATCGGACGAGTTTTGACACTAGTATATATATATATATATATATATATATATATATATATATATATATATATATATATATATATATATATATATATATATATATATATATATATATATTTTTTTTTTTTCAACACTCTATTTTTTTTCTTTTCTCATTCTCTATTTTTTTCGATTTTTTTTACACTTTTACTCTACCATCCTCTATGATAACATCAAAATGATGGGGTTTAGGCACATCCCTACACTTGAGTTTTTATTACTCTAACACTAATTTGACCCGAATTGAAAAGTTCAAAACACTTGGAGTACATTATTACGCAAATAAAGGAATTTGAATTTAACGTTCCTTCCATCATTTCATAAACTTTAACTTTTCCCATGAGTCCCAATCGTCCCAAAGCGTGTACAAATGATATGACTCGACTTAGCAACTTATGCAAGCAACTAGATATTGAACTAAGGGTTTAGTGTGATAACAATAATGCACTAAAAGTGAGTGCATACAAGGTAGGCTAAAGCGATTTGGGTGTACATTTGGGGTGGGGTGTAAACAATGCTCTTCATTGATATTCGGAAACCAAACATCACGAGATTCGCGAAAAGGATAGGCTCGAGGGGTTAACTAGGGTATCGTGTACTAAAGGTGAGTACAACGCAAAGGTGTGGGGAATTACTCAACCGATGTGGAAGAAGTAATTATATTACGGGTATCAAACAAGGGTTATCCTAATGCCTCTTCTCATTTAGTTATTCCTAACTACACAAGTGTAGTCTTACTAGCGATCTCGGGATGCATCACAAAACAAGTTCTAGAATCTATTATACTACCGGTTCACACACTAAGCATTAAAGACAAATGCTTTAATTCCTACTAATCTAAGGGTGATCCTCACATTTTGGGTGAAATTTAAGTGGTAAAGGGTTTTTGTGCTAGTCATATAACTTCCTATCCATGAGACGCTTTATTAAGACTAATGGCCCACTCCTATATGTCTTGAAAATTTGAAAATTTGGTGCCAAAATTACCCTAACCGACATTTTCTCATGGTTTATTACACAAATGCAATTGGACAAAGCAAACATTCAAGGATAAGCATAGTTTCAAAGTTCCGTTTTATTTTCCCTCCATACACTTAAAGCGAACATTGTCCCCAATGTTCCCAAAAGTATCAAAGTTATGATAATGGAAGGTAATAAAGATAAAAGAAACTAGTACTCCCGATTAGCTCGGTAGGATCCGTGTAAAGTGGTGGTTACATCTTTCTTCAAGAAGAACGTTTGCGTGAAAAGCTTCTTCTTATCTTATGTACCTTCTTCTTGATAAATTAAACTTTGCACACTTGAAGAAAACAAACGAAACCTTCGTAAAATCGGTGTAATAATATATATAGACTCTACTAAACTAGGATATAATGTTTGTGGAATGGATGTTTACAAAATTTACGGAAAATTAAGACACGGAAAATTCCAAAAATTATAAGTAGCTCGAAAAGCGAGAAAAGTAATCAGTTGTTTTGCTCCTTCACGGCGTCGATTGCGATCTGACGCCGTCGGTTATCGACAAAAAGCGGTATGCGATTTTACGAAAAAAATTCGGAAAATTTACATCTTTAGAATCTGGAAAATTTCACCAAAACATCCATTATGACTCGATACAAGCATTTGAATCGAACAAACACACATGTATATCTTTTAATTAATTGAAATTCTCATGTTTACATTTATTTTGAAAATGTGTAATCCTCCTACACTTATCTTTTATGTAAAATACCTTTATATGTAATTAAGGCGAGGTTAAAAACAAAATAAAGCATTTTACAAATTTAAACATGAGAATAAACAATAAATAAAAGATATATGACACAAACAAGCAAACAATTAAGCATGGGTTGCCTCCCACGAAGCGCTTTTCTTTATTTATGAGTCTTGTAGCTAGACTCGTAGTTGTGCTCCTACGTGATCTCGTGCACGCTTACGTGCTCATACCTAAGCCATTCCAATGTTCTCTCATTCATTTTGTAATCATCTCCTAACTCTAGGCATTTTTTGTAATACCTCTTAGTTTTCTCATATGGGTACCTAAGTCCACTTTGCTTATCCCTTTCACTAAGCAATGGAATAGGGGTCATTCTATTACACGCCTCAATATCCTTGTGTTTAAACCTAGGATGAGCACGTGGCATTTGGTAGATAAAGTCTTCAACTTCATCAGAGAATGTAATTAGACCATCAATCATTTGTTCCTTCAACCTGATCATCCTTTTGAAAGGTTTTCCAAAAATTACTTGAGTGAGGTCCTTATCAATAAATTCTCCTAAGTCTTCTAAGATCATGAACTCTACCAAATAAGCAAAACTTCCAACAAATACATGCAAATGAGTGACTGCTTCAACAACATTGTTCCCTTGATAAGTTAACTCATTGATCTTGATTTTATTGTATAGGTCCCTTGAGATTAAGTTCAAAGGCAAAAACGAATTCAAGTAAGCATCGAACCCTTCTAATCCTATTTTGCAAGGGAATTGCATGTTAAAGGGACCATCTTTCTCAATTCTACACCTAGGGTCAAAACGTTGGGAGGGGTCTTCTTCCATTTCAAAACTAACTTCTTCAATGACCTCCCCGTTGTCAAGTACTTCACCATAATCAAATTCCTCATCGGAATCTGAGTCATGGAAAGGACTTTGTTGTTGCCAATTTATCTCATTATGCCCTAGGTAATTTCCAAAGTGGTGAACGGGTGAAGGGTTTTGTGGGATTGCGTTCTCAATTTCGGGATTGGGGACGGGTAGTGTGAAGAATCTTTGGCGGAAGACACGTATCATGGTGAGTGATGGGTTTTACGAACAAAGGTCACGAAGAAGGGGGATAGACTATGAGGAAGCTAAAAATAAGAAAAAATTTACTTGATAGGAATCAAGCAAGGAAACATAAATGAGGTGGACTCTAACTAGCTATTCTATTCCCAAAGATGGCGCCAAAAACTTGATAACGCTACATGCGTGTTCGGTCAAAGGAACTTCCTTTTAAATCGAGCAAGTTTTTCAACACCTAAGCGATGAACCTAATCGTCGTAGTGTAGTATTAGGGTAAGCCACGGAATTGATATCGTTCTCAAGGGAATAGGAATGCTAGTGAGAAGTTACTACGCTAAGGTTTGGGTTGAGAAGATTATTTTTATCTTTTATGTTTTTAGGAAATGGAAATGTACGAATCTCGGGGTTTGGATTTGGGGTTGGTATTTCTACCGATTACTCTACTTATCTAATTATCTAATTAACTAAGGTGAGGGTAGTCTATGTCTAATTATTGTGTGCTCGTATGATGGTTTAAAGATGTGTTTACTTAGGTTTTATACTCCTTAATTATCTCCTATTGATGGTTGAATTGTCACGTCCTTATTCTTAATCGCGTTGTGTGTCTAAGGTTGTAGGGTATGCGTTTATCCCTAACTCTTTGAAACTACCAAAGGTTATCGCCTACAAAGTCTCTAGGATTTATAAACTTTAACTCTAAGGTACTCTTCGGATGGTTTAGCCTACAACAACTCTAGGTGTTATAAACTAATGTTCACAAAGATTAATCAAGCATTAACTACACAACGGATGACCTATCGCATTACTAGATCATTAACAATTAAGATAAGAGACAACCAATCAATATTCAATAATTAAGTTTCATATTCCCTAAGCAAACACACAAGTAAATTAGCCGGACATGGGGAACATGCAAGCATACACACAAGTAATTGAAGACATAATTAAATTAATGAAGTAAAACACTTATCTTGATGTAAGATAGGGTTTAGAACCCTAAAATCTTGTACAAGACAGACCTTGGTTCGGTTTAGGTTTTACTCCAAAGACTACACCTGAAAACTAAAAATTGGATTCTATATATAAGATTACATATCGACGGCGTCACCTTTGATTTGTGGCCGCCAGTCGCCGCTGTCACACCCCAAATTACACTTTTACTGATGGAATGGAATACCTTGGGGAGGACATCATAGCATCGAAGTTCTGATTATATCGAGCGACCTAAAGTGTCGTTTGAAATATCGTTTGATTATGTAAAATAATCGAGTTTACAAAACATAGGTCCCAATAGATTACCAAAGTACCAAAATGAGTTTGTTACAATCAAACGATAGTTAAGTGCATAAAATATATGTGAGGCGCCGTCATCGCGACTCTATGATAAGTCCACATGCATGCCATGAAGTGAATGCCTTATATACGAGATAAAACATGCTAAAAGTGTCAACACAACGGTTGAGTGAGTTCATAGAGTTTGTTTAACAAGTAAAGCTTTTAAAGAACGCTCATGCAACAAAGGCAAAGTTTTGGTCATTTAGAATAGTCCACAAAGCAAAGGCATTGTAAATCCACTCGGTTCAAGTTCCGCCCATACAAAACTTGCAACACTGTGTTCACAACCCACCGCCAAAAGTAGTATGTCTAATAGTCAAGTGCGTTATCATAATAGTTCATAGTATCGCACCACGTATATAATAATGTATGCAGGCAAAGCCCTAGAATAAATAATATCGTCCGTAACATAGTGGACGAGAGGTTGGCCGACCTCTAATAGCGCTATCCATACTACCTACTAATAGGAGACTAACAATGCGAATGTACGAACATTACATCATACAACTATTAATATACAATTAAGAACTCTCCGAACATGGGAGAATTTGCATTGCTCCGAACAGGGGAGACTTAAATTGAAAATGCTCCGTTCCCATAGGGAGACATTCTGCTCCGGACCGGGGAGGCTTTAATTTGCTCCGAACAAGGGAGACTTTATAGTGATTCTCCGAACATGGGAGACTTTATAGTGATGCTCCGAACATGGGAGACTTTAGGTCAAGGTCATAACACGTCCGGTTCAATAAGTTCAAACAAGTCATAAGTTCGTATTTAAGTTCAAGGGTTCCATTCAAAAGTTCGTAATTAAGTTCAAGAGTTTAAGTCAAGTTCAAAAGTTCAAACCAGTCAAAGAGCTCAAAACATATCAAAAGGTTCAAAATAGTCAAAGGGTTCAATATTATGTCCAACAAGTTCAAAATAGTCAAAGGTTCAATATTAAGTCAAACAAGTTCAAAATAGTCAAAGGTTCAATATTAAGTCAAACAAGTTCGAAATAGTCAAAGGTTCAATATTAAGTTAAAAGAGATTAATTATATGTCAAAATGTTGTAAATCAAGTTAAAGTGTTCAAATCTATGCCAGTATGTTCCTATCAAGTTAAAAGAGTTCCAATATATATGTCGAAGGGCTCAAAATCAAGGAAAGTGGTTCAAATAATAGTGTTCATAACATAGTGATCAATTTAGTTCGGGCACAATCTACTTACTAGCATAAGTAGTGAAACAACGATTATTTAAGTTCATATAAGTGTAAAGTAAAAGTAAGTAGTTGAGCATGTATCTCCCGAAGAGTTTATAAAACACTTAAACGAGTAAAAGTGGGGACTCTGAACTCACCGATGCAATGGTTATGATGACAAAAGTAGATACATCGAAATAAGGTGCGATCTATATCCGCAACCTAATATGAATGATGTGTTCTAATGTAAGTCATGAAACAATGTCGTGCATGCAAACTCATATGATATCCATACCACTTGTACATTTGAAAATAAAGTTTATCGTCGAAAATAAGTTTATAATGTCTTGTCAAGTTACAAAATACTTTACAAGTATTTACGTCGAAACAACATCCTACCATAGTCGTTTAGTGGTTTATTAAGAAATTATAGTTTTTCGTCGCAAAACAATATAATTTGACAATTCATGAAAGTGACTAAATGCCCTCGAAAAGCTAGTCGTAAATTGGTGAATATCGAGTGTTAGGAAACATACTCAACAGTTTTGGAAAGCTTGTAGCATTATCTCAAAGTCTTATCTTTTAAATTTTTATAATAGAGGTCTCGATCATGGAGAAAAACATAGGTGAAGTCGGGTACTTGTACCAAAAATATTGTTTAAAGGTAGTTTTCGGCAAAGTTTGAGTCTCCGTTTGACGAACGGTTGAACATTTTGGAAAATGGACTAGGTGAACTTACTTTTACTAGAAGACATCGTTTTCTAAAAAGTACTCCATCGATGTTAAAAACGACTCCCAACATGGCCACTAACGACAACTAGTTTGGCTATTAGAAAATATAAGTGTTTTATACTTGTGACAAATAGTTACGATATCCTTATTTAAACGCTGTATAATTTAGTCGTTATAAGTCCGTTTTCTCGTTTTATATGTCCTTAGCTTCGTGTTAAAGTATACTAATATATTTTTGATAAATCGACTCATTTAGATAACGCTTAAGACTCATTTTTGACCTTTAAAAATCTGGACAGCATGCTGATTTTCCGGAAAATATAGTTTTCGTCGTTAAACTTGAAAATAGCATAACTTCTTCGTTATAAATCCGTTTTAACCCGTTCAAGCGACCACGGTTTCGTTTTAAAGTATATTTTCTGAATTTATAGCCCAAAATATTTTATAAACTGTCGAATTTTCCAGATTTCACAAAAATGATCAGACCACTATTTATTGTTGTCGAAATTGATTTTTCTTGCGTAATACTTGTTTCAATCACTTCAAATCAACACCAAATTTATTCTAAACCTACCATACACCTTCTTAGGGTGTCATGGGTTCCTAAACATCATCAACCATGATATGTTTTAAGGGATAATTATAGGATGATATATATTCATTATAAGTACTTAAAAACAAATAAAGTGGTATAGATAATCATATAACTTGCATGTTTTCTTCAAGCATGATACAAATGACCAAAGTATGAATATGGAAGAATTAAAATGATCATGAAATGCTTACTAGTGTAGTGATGAGGTTTAAAGAACAAGGTTTTTCCTAATTACCCTAGGTTTTTATTTCAAAACCTTGATTAAGAGTATACTAGGGTTAATATTTTAGCTTGATCTTGCAAAAATTTTGGTTTTCTCCTTGGTCTTCATTATGGCCTGTTTGTAGAGATGGAAATTAGAGAGGATACTTTTTTTTACACCTTAGATATTATGTTTGTATGTGTATTGTAATTAGTATATAATTAAAATAGATACATGTAAGTCTAGGTATATTAGCTAGTAGATATTTTTGTCCAAGATTTGTGTTGAGTCATCTTAAATGTCGACAGGGGTAAAAATAAAGCAAAGTGATGTATTTTGTAATAGGAAATGTATAAATGTGTTAGTATAATTGGTAATTTGTGCATATAATTAAGTATTTAGGGTAGCGTTAGCTATAAATAAATCTTAACGGAACAAAATAAAATATTTCGAAGTCGTAAAAATTATAAAATACATTTCTTACAAAAATTTAGTGAAATAATAATTATCGAGTAGTATTTACGAAAACCGTAATAATTATATAAATATAACAATTTTATACAAAATAAATTTAAAACACCGGTAAACTAGTAATATTATTTTATGGTCTTAAAATGAGTATAATAATATATTAGGACAATTTTGGAAGTGTCGGATCAATTATTCAAAATAAATGATTATGCGATAGCGTTTATTTAATAGGAAAATGTACGTTAATGAACTATGCAAACCCATGCATGAACTAATATGCAGATAATGGTCGCAAATATAAATTTTTCTCCGGGAATGAATAGTGTTTTGTGAATAGTAAAATTTTGAAATAACTTTTCAAAATATCAACTCGACTTCAAAAACGATGAATAGTAATATGATGAATAGTAAATTCCCGAGATGAATAGTAAATTTGAAAAATGACCGGAAATTGAGAATTGTGACAGCCGTCATTAGGGTTTCGTCTTGGCACGTTAGTCTTGCGACGACGTCACCTTATGCTTGTGACGCCGTCCCCGCCGATCTCGGCGTTGTGCGGATCAAATCTAGGCCGTCGAGTTGCGACGACCTACTCTTTTAAAGCTGACACCGTCACTTGTAAATAAGCAATTTGGCTCTGGAGTCACAAAAGTGATGCGACGGCGTCACAGATAACACTTGCGCCGTCCCCGGGCCCAGTTCAATGACTGAGTGTCTCGATTCTTGACTTTGGCCATTTTCTTCGTATATTCGCGCCTTTTCGTCCGAATAAGTGTCATTCCAACATTTTGCCTTCAAGATACCTAAAAGTGAAAAGGAACGATATTAAGTAATAACGGATACAAAAGTGATCAAATAAGGGCTTAAACGACCCCTCAAAAAGGTACATTTTAAAACCTTATCACATCTGATGCATGTAAGGAATCTTTCTGTTCACATTGAACCACATCAACATGGACGATGGGTTTATATTCATTGGTGTCATTCATAATTACCTCTATTGAGCTTGTATTAGCTGCTAGATGACCCTCATCGTCCTTTATATGAGTGATAGGATGTTCAAATTCACAAGCTTGACCCCACATAAGATCATCCATCATATTTTCTTTATCCTGGTTTATAGCTAGACCCATGTTCTTATCACCAATAATAACATAGTCAACCATCTAAAAATCGTTTAGCGACGATGGTATTTTTACATATGAGTAAACCATACGTGTTGATGAACTTGACGAACTCCCATAATGTTTATTCAAGGCACTAACATCATGACCATAATATTTGATAACCGTGTACCTACGTACATATGTAGGTGCTAGATTATAATTGTCAATCTTGATTTCGATAACAACCGACTTAGCGATGAGGCTATCAATAAACTAATCCACTATCCAATCGGGGTTTCCAGCACCCTAAATAAACACTGACACATCTATTAAGTTTGAATATGATATATACGTATTTGTTCGATTTGTAAACATAAAAAAAATTCACCCCTTTTATAGACTTGGTAATCAACTCTTCCGTCGTAAGGCCTGGTAGTAAAATGGCATCTGAGTTGAAAAGTACACAGTTCATTTCTTCGTTGTTATCTTGCACTGTTATGACTAACTTGTACATGTTAGAAACAAACGTTAATAAAAAAAAGGGCTAATAACCTATTAAAGCATCATACTTGTCACAAATGTCAGTTCGACATAGCGAATAAAAAAAATATATCTTTTAGACATTAAACTTGAAATTTTTGTCTTCAATTGAGTAAAATAAATTTGTGATGACCATTTTACCCTTAAATTTATAAATTTACTAATAGGGCTTTAAGTAATGTTGTAGAACTGTGGTCTTGAAACCAGTTTTGGTCACACTTGTGTTGGTGATGTAGTAGCATTAGTGTTGGCAAAAAAAAGAAGACATTAACTAATTAGAAAACGATTTAAACTGAATGAACATAATATGTGTTATGGGTTATGTTGGGAATTGGAAATTCCATGTTAAAGTGTCAGTCACCCCAATTATAGTCTAGCATAAGTTAGCTCGTAGACTTGTAGTTATTTACGTTATTTAGTAGTCAATTAGTTAGTCAATGGCGTAGAATAGTTTAGAGTAACACCGTGGAGGAAGGATCGGTCTTTACCCACCGTATGCCCGATCCACAATCCGGCTGTGAGGACGTTTAGGTTGTAACTATAAATACCCTCTACCTCCCAAGGTAGAGGTTGGACCTTCATTCTTAATCTAACCTTCTATGTTTTCTTTCACTTTCTCTCTAGAAGGCTCCCATCCCACTTTCTCTCTAAACTCTTAAACCATACGCCCCATTTATAATGATATGATGTGTTTGTGAAATCCAATATGTTACAAATGGTATCAAGAGCCATGGTTTGATCATCTCTCTTACTTATCCTTGGATTTCTAGTGGTTTTATATGGTTTTTGAGTTTGAAAAAGTTTAGTGGTTTTTGCATCATTTGGATCAATTCTTGTGTTAAAGTTTGAATTTTGAGTGTACTTTTGTGTTTAGAATCATTGTAAGTGCTTGGGTTTTGATTTGGTAAGCTTGAATCACTGTGGTTGAGCTTGTTTTGGATTGAAAAGTGTGTTTTTGAAGTTTTTCATGCTAGCGACTTGGTTCTCGTAGTGTTTTTCATCGTAGCGACTTGCTTTAGTAAAAGGTAGCGAGTTGTAGTGTTAATTGTTAGCGATTTGGTCCTAGCGACTTGTCTATTGAGACAAGCCGACAAACAGTACAACTTAGTTGATTCTCCACTACGGCTAGCGACTTGCTTTCAATTTTGTTAGCGACTTGTACTTAGTATTCTTAGCGACTTGGTGTTAGCGACTTGGACCTTAGCGAGTTGCTCTTTAGCGACTTGACTGTGTAGCGACTTGGTGCTTTAGCGACTTGTGTCCAGCGACTTGGGTCTTAGCGACTTGTGTTTAGCGACTTGGTTCATAGCGACTTGTGTTTAGCGACTTGGTTACTCTAGCGACTTGTCTTGCTAGCGACTTGTTGACTTTTCCCGACAAAACTTCAAACGGCCATAACTTTTGAACCGTAACTCCGTTTTCAGCGTTCTACCCATCAAAACGAACGTGAGAACGAGGAGAATGGCACACCGAAGGGTCAACCTTCGAGGCCTAAATCTGCTCCGAACAGAAGTTATTGAGGTTTTTATGTTTTTTTTACCTAAATTTCTTCGGAAAAAAAGGGGCATAAACCAATCCAAATCTCAACCAAACAACATCTCTGCTAATCCTACAAACAATCATATACCCTAACACACAATTTTCTATCACTGTGTCGATCCATCAGTCATCTTAACACATTCCATTGGTCATTGCTTAACGGTTTGGTCTTGATTTTAGTAAAATCCCGCGAAAGATTCTATTTCTCGGTTTAAATCACAGACTTGTAAAATCCCGTGTATACATCAACATCATGTCTTACACTCCTGATTCAGTGATTTTAGAAGTACTTAAATTGTATGATGCTGTGGACAACAATGATAATGTATGCTACACTGAACGATTAAAGATGCTTGAATTAAACAATGAGGATGTGAGTTCTTCGTGTTCAGAGTCTAAAGAGAGAATTGCACTGCTTAGACTACGAATGCCATGCAAAAGGAAAGTAGCATTGAACCTTATCATCAACTTCACTCACACCTCATGTTACTCACACCGATTGGAATGGAGCGAACATGCAATGCCCTTTTCCGTCAAGATTTATCCACATTAACGGAACATTACTATTGAACTTAGGACAATTGGAACAACAACTTGATAAAGAAAAGGTTCAAAAGGATAGTTCGGTCTTTGCTACAAGTGATCCACAACCAATTTCAATCATTCATCGGTGGGAATTTACATCGATTATGATCAAGACATGACTAAAATGTCTTTCAAGAAACACACTGGAATGGAAATTGGCGTGTTCATAGAGACACTTATCCATCTCATGGACAAAGTGGAGAAGTATATTGAGGAAGTTACTCGAAAAGATGAAATAATAGATGAGAGTCCAGTGCGGTTGATGAAAGTTGTGATGAGTTGGGTAATGTATCGGTTGAAGAATCGGGTGTTCTTGAATGCGTAATAACGAGACAACAAAGAATGATGCAACAAATTGTTCAAGAACTCATGTTACACATGATGTGGATGCGATATCGATGATAAATGAGCAGGTTTCATGTGATGAGGTACCTTAACTGCTCAACATAGTGCATCGCTAATGTACCTAAACATACCGATCTTAATCTTTGAACATGATTCGATATATGTTCTTTGGTTGAGGTGAGTCTAATAATTTCAAAACATATGATATGGTTGATAAAAGGCTTTTGATGAACTTTCAAACAAATTCTCAAAACTTGAAAACATTGCATTTCACTTGAAATTACGATCTGAGTAAAGAAGAAAGTTTTCAACTTAACAAACCATGTAAAATCCGAACTTCTTGAATTACGTGAACTTTTGAAATTACCACTTTGAAAGCTCACCAAGACAAAAACTCAACTATCAACAATTTGAAGAAACATATTTCTAATATGCATGTGAAAAGTAATTTGGTTACAAGTAATTCGATATTAATACTATTGATGATATTCAAATGAGAAATGATGAATTAGCGGTTTGTGTGGCCAAATTACTAAAGGAAAATGAGTCTTTGAGAAAGCATCACATAGAACTAAGTGACTCATCAAAGAAGCTAGAACTAAGTCAATAGAACAAACAAACTCTTTGATAGCAAAATTGATGATCTCAAAGCTCAACTCAGGAAAAGAGTTTCGCTATTGTTGCTTTAAAAATGAGCTCGAAAAAATAGCAGGGGAATAGTGTGAACACTAAGTTTGCAAAACCATCAATCTTGGGGAAACCGGTTATTAGACAACTTAATGCATTTAGATCCGAATCACAAAATTTTAAAAACACGGTTTGCCTCCCAAGTTGATGCGAAACATGTTTTGACAAAACCATCACTTCACCTCACTTGCCTAGGAAAATTGATATGAATGACTTGTATAAGAACTCTTATCTAGAAATGGCTAGAAAGAAGGCATCGAATCGCAAAGATGAAATTTTAGGTGCAAGACCTAGGGTGATGAATTCTTGAGATTTCAAGGCATCGCTAGTAGTTCTAAACCATTACCTAGGAACACTAATCTAAAGACTAGGGATTGGCTTACATCTAAGAGTAGTTGCGTTTCGATTAAAGCTATTCCATAGCATATCACTCTAAGAAATCTAGATCTATTTCGAATCCAAACAACTGTTTGCTCAAAGTGTCTGAAATGTATCTTTAATGCTAATCATGATAAATGTTTCACAAAATCCTCAAGAAAGTAAATGCTCATGCAATGGTACAACTGTTAAGTCTAGGATTTACTCTAAGTCATCCACAAAGCATATGAAGCAAATGAAACCAAAAGCTTACCTAGATGGTTACCAACTGCAAAATCTTTGGAAACTAGGAATAAGGATAAGTCTTCCACTATGCATAAGAAGCCTAACAATCTTAGACCTTGCCATAAGTGGATACCATCCGGTAGAATTTTTAAGGATGTTGGACTTAGGTGGATACCTCACAGAAAGATGTTTACCAATGGCAATCTCAAAGTTGACCGTGAAACCCCAAAGGGTTTGGATCGATGTCACTAACCAAAATATATGCAATCAAGTTTGTAATATTAGTGTAGGTAGTCCTTACTCAGTTCAGAGATACTTGATCCTTCAATACATGGGTCGGCTTAAAGTATGGATAACAAAGGATTGATATCTCATAACTCACGGGTTCAAGTTACTCAACATTGATATTCAATCGGCTATGACGTTTGAATACTTCAGTTCAAGCCTCGTACTCTAAAGAAAAGAAAAGTGTACGTTTCAGTGCGCTTTATCTTAGAAAGAAGAGAAATCTTCTTATGACGTTTGATCACATCAGTTCGGGCCTCGTTCTTCATCAATATGGCATCTGCAGATAACACTTCAGGCCCCGTTCCTCAAAGAAAAGAAAGGTGTACGCTTCAGTGTGCTTTATCTTCAAATGAAGAGAAATCTTCATGTGTATGACCATTCTCATCGACATTCTTCATCAACAAGCTTCATGTTTTTCCACGCTCTTTCAACCCTCAAGTGGATCTACATTCATTGGTGTATATTCTTATTCACTTGTTCAAATCAAAATGGCAACTTCGGATGCAATTTTGAGAGGGGAAGTGCATATACTATGTTGATGGATGCTTGAATTATGGTCATATGACTCTCCTTCAACGCCTAATTCATTGTTTGGGATTCATTTTTTCAAGATATGTTTGATGAGTACTTCCAACCTCCAACGAATGTTGATCATCTAGATTCAAGCTCATGCTCCGGTTCCTCCGACTCAATTGGTTCACCATCTAAGAAGTACTTCTCGAATTCTCAAGAAACCTTATCTCCAGTTATTTCACAAGGCGTTGATAATGTCTATCATGATATTGTAGTTGCACTATTGAATAATGATCCGCTCTTTGGTATTTCTTTGCCAAATCTTCACGGATTATTATTCCTCTCATTGTGCACACTATAAATCAACCACATGAACATTAAGGAAAATGACTACCTCATCCGCTCGAAGACATTATTGGTGAATCTTCCATATCAGTCTCTACATGTATATCTTTAGGAAGAATGCATTGATGTTGAGGAATCAGTTGTTCTGGTTCATTCAGTGGATCAATGTACATCCGATTGTATGTTTATTCAGATGCTAGGCATTTGACACAAGTTGATTACTTCGGAGTTAATCATTTATCACTTATTTGAGATTGAAGTTGACTTTCACAAAGGAGTGCTCTTATTTTATCTTGAAGTCGGGGTTGGTTAGATGCATGACTTTCAATGATAACTTGCTTGTGCTTAAGATTTATGTAGAAGACTTGGTTTATCTAGTTACCGCAATCGATATGGATGGTTGAAGACACAGTTAACTATCACTTTAAGGAGTTACGTAGTTTTACTCGATGACACACCGAAAATGTCGTGTGGATAATCGCAAGAGGTGTTAATGTCTCATACTTTGGTTGAGTATTGAGTACTTAGATATTTGCTTGGAGCATAAATTCTCGACACCGTTCTTCCAACATTAGTGCAAGATTAAGATACAAATGCGGGAATTCTTCTTGACTTCAAGTTTGGTATATCGGGTTTGCTTCATCCGTGGTTACTTCAAATTGTCTACATCCGGGTTGGTTAAGGTAGTCAAGGAGAGTTTCGTAACAATTGATTCTCACGAGTTCATTTGAGCTAATTCTTGTTCTTCTCTATTTCAAGAATATTCGGTATGTATAATGTGTTGTGATTACGAGGTATCAAAACCAAGAGGGGAAGGAGACATACATCTAAATACACAACGAGTACACATGATGAACCTAATACTTCTTCTCTATTGAAGTAATCCCGGAAAGAAAAATGTCATAACCGTAGAGATACTCGGTGTTTACTCATAGCTTCCGTGTATTATTCCAACTATTTGGGGAAGGATATATTATTCCAACTATTTGGGGAAGGATGTATTATTCCAACCATTTGGGGAAGTGGTCTCGGATACTTTTGGTATGTGTTATCTCGACTCTCGGTGGGAAGAAATATGAGAAGAATATGTGGAGCGTGAGATGATATTGCTTATCGACATCTTCTATATGATTTATGATAAAGTGCTTCCGGTTAGTGCTTCATGTACACAATGTAATGATGATTCGATGAGATCGCAACCATCGAGGGAGAGATATGTGTATGCGGGTCGCATAACATATTCACATGATCGAGCTTAATCGCTTATTCGGAGTTGACATCCGCAGAGAAGATCGGTGATTCAACCGATTATTGTGATATCATTGTCTCTTCTCTTGTTGGGTACATGTACGTTATGGGCGATTGGTTATATGTTAGATAACCGGAATGCATTTGGTGAAATGAAGGTGTTGATATATTGTTCTCTTGAATTGACAACCGCTCAATCTCGAAGAAGTTATGTGTACATCGGGGACGCACAACAAGTTCATGTGATCGGGCTTAATCATTTATTTCGGGTTTGATAACCACAGAAATGATCCGTGTTAACTTGTTACTTCGGTTTTATCGTCTTCTTCGGGTTCTTGAAGCTTCATACAATTAGACTGGTTGCTTCACTTCTTCTTCTTGGGGGAAATGGTCTTTTTACGTGGATTGTCGGTTTGGGGGGAAGCTACCAAAGATTCACTTTTTGAAGGCTTAAGTTCTTGCGACGATTCAAGAGCCTCGAATGCTTTGGTGGTGAAAGTTTAAGAGATGATGACTTCTATCTTCTACAAAGTGTTGAATGATTTCCTTATCTTGGTACTCATATCATCATCTTCTTAAACTATTTCTCTATCTTTGTCTTTGTAAATAATTTTCAAAAAGCAAAATACAAAGATATAAAACCAACAAAAACAAAATAGAAAAATATAAAATCATCAAAAGCCCATAAAAATCAAAAAATTGAAAAATACCAAAAATATGTTTTCTCAAGACATGTCTTCTGGTATCGATAACATCTACGATCTTAGAAATGTCATTCAATAATGGCATGGGACTTTAGATGAAGTTCGAGCAGGAGGTGTAAATATTTCTTTTTCAAAACATGTCTAAATTTATGGCTTACAGTTATTTCAGACTGTGATTCGCGCTTAAACCATGGTTTGCTATTATTTCAGATAGCAACCCGCTCTTCAAAGAAAGGAAAGTGCTACGCTAAACCAATTTTCAAATATTTCGTGCACTTATCCTAAAACAAAATGAGGAAAGCATGTCGAAGGACTGCTGTTCCTACTCTAATATTTTTCTTTCTAAAATTCTTCAGAAAAATGTTTGTTTTAACAAAATGGTGGAAAATGAGTTTCTTTAAAAACAATCTGATTCAGTGTTTTTATAAAATTGAAAACTCAATCAATGACTTCAGCGCTTTAACATTTTCAAAAAAATAAGTCATTGATTGAGGGGGAGAATGTTTTCAAATTTATATCATCTAAACGAGCTTATCTAATTATCCTATATGCTTAACTGAAAAATGATGTTAACCTACGTTGAAGGACTAGGTGCCTAGGATATGATTGTTTAGGATTAGATGATTAGAGTTTGATGAACACTTAAATCCCATGCCTTACATGAACTGATTAATATGTTGTATTGACTTTAATTAGTCGATTGCTGTTTGGGTGATATCGACCACCATATATCTGTTTGTGTAGACTAACGTATGCAGGTATATTGGTATAAAAGAATGTTCCCGATCCGGATCCCACAATTGAATATGATTGGATGCCGAAAGGAAAGGGTAACTATATCTTGGGTTGACAAATGAAGAAACGGAGCTTAATTGGACTTCTATGGAGAGTTGGCATGGAAAAATGCAACGTAAGAGGTCTCACTACATCAACAGATGGTTTTCTTCATCAGCAAATGAAGAAACGGAGCTTAATTGGACCTCAGTTGGCATTAAAATGCAACGTATGAAGTCTAACTGCATCAGCAGATGGTTTTCTTCATCAGCAAATGAAGAAACGGAGCTTAATTTGACCTCAGTTGGCACAAAAATGCAAACGTATGAAGTCTCACTGCATCAGCAGACGATTTTTCTTCCAAGTCCTACAACAACAACATAAGCTTCTCAACCACCTAACGTATCTTTGTGCAGGGATAATAGTGATGATACCATTTTTCTAAAACTTTGAAAGATATTGTTTTTGAAAATGGAAAATATTGTTTTGAAAATTATTTGGACTTAATTTTAAAAATCACCGGACTTCATTTTATCAAAACCTAAGTCACTCAATCAATGACTACGGTTATCGATTGAGGGGGAGAGTGATTTCAAATAAAATATTTTCAAATGATATCTCTTCATAAAAGTCCGTTTGTACAATATAAAGTGGTGATTTAAAGATTTAATGTTATGTCATGGTATGATTTTCTTTAAAACCCAAAGATCTTTCAAAATGAATTTTTTTCTGTTCTTGTTTGATTGTGAAATTGTTTTGTTTTACCTAAAAGATCTCTTAAAAAAATCATACGACACTAACAATCTTTAATGTCTTAAATGGTCCTTATCATCATTTTTCAAAATCAAATCTTGCCACGTCTTTCCTAAAATTTTCTAAATGATTTAAATCAATCGGGATCCAAAATCTCAATTGGTTTGAAATTTTTGATCGGGGGAGAGATCGTGATTTAAATCTCAAATCGGTTTTAAAAGGTAATTGTTTCAAAAGCACTCCTTCCTTCATGTGCCAAACGATTTTGAAATACATTATGCAATTTGTGATTTAATAATGAAATTTGATAAAAAGTGATCGTTTTGATTCAATTGTGCAGGCTGCTCTTATGTGCTAAACACTTTCGAATCTCGAAGCACATATTGAGGGGGAGAATTTCAAAAGAAAATAAACTTTCAAGGTACAAAGATTTCTATGTTTCAACATACGTACCTTGATTGATTTTCTAAATGGTTTCTTAATGGATTTTGTGATCGTGGATGTACTTCAAATGACCTCTTGCCTCTATGTGATAAAATGATTTCAAATATCCTATGCACATATTGAGGGGGAGAATTTACCAAATAAATTCAAATGGATTTTTCTAAGGAAATTGTGATCAAGAAATTATTTCAAAGAACTCTTGCCTCCATGTGCCAAACAATTTCAATAACATATGCACATGTTGAGGGGGAGCATTTCTAAAATGATCAAAACAATTAAGGTACAAAATGCTTTGATTTTATATCACAAGTACCTTGATTGATTTTCCAAATGATTTTTTAATTGGTTTCAAGAAGAAAAGAACAATACCAAAAGACCGACCAATTTACTTTATGCATGGTGTTATAAGGATGGTTAGGTTAGGTATTTGTTCCCACGATCCCTTGAGCTGGAGGGATCTACCGAGGACAATCCACTAGATAGTGTAGAGTCCTTAGGTATGATGAAAAAGGAGAAAAATGAGAAATGGGAAGAGTGCGGATGAGACAGAGCTAGTCTTGGAATAAACCCAACAAGGTTCTAGTTATGAAGTCTCGGTAAGCACTGAAGGGTTGAAGAAGGAAAAGAAATGAATATGAAAAGGGTGAAAAGAAATAGCCCTCTAATAATTCAACCTTAGGGCGTAAACCGGGTTCAATACATATGCTACCGGTGGTTACTAAGGTAACATCGGTATTGAAGACAAGGCGTCATGGACCCAAAGGCGCGACTACACTAAACTTCCCAAGCTACTCAAGTTCCTCTTAAAAGGACTTGTTTCATTCTCACGGGAACCGACATTATCTATCGACTTTCTCTTAGAGATTGTTGATATTGAAGAAGACCCTCTCCTAGTCTCCAAGATAGGAACCAAATGTGCACATTTGAGTCTAGAGCCAAGAGATCATCTACAATATCTCATTAGGACACTATTCTTGAAGACTTGCTGTTTCACACTATGTGGAAAGTAAGAATATATTAAGAGTCCTTCGCATTATCCTTGTGGTATTGCCAGAACATCCGAGTGATATGTAAAAATATTCACAATGAAGATGGAAATCCTTCGAGAGCCAACATCAAACAAGCTCTTGGTGGGTGACATGTGAGATCTTCTCGTAAGATCAAACTTGTGACAACTGGATAGAAACGATGGGGATATTCAATCTTGAATCAACCTTGGTCCAAGAATGGAATTGACGAATACTTTTGGAAAAACCGTTCAATGTGCAAATCTTCTTTTCTCTAGCACATCGAATGTGTATTCATGTTTTCAAACACAAAAGTATCTCGATTGAAAAAATACTTTTGGAAAACCGTTCTATGCGAATCTCTTCTTTTATCTAGCACATCGAATGTGTACTCTTTTCAAATACAAAAGTATTTTGATTGAAAATTGATCTTTCTCATAAAACATTCGTCGTATTGCAAAACTCTTTCCTCAAGCAATACGCGATTGTTTTCAAATCAATTTTCATCAATCGGTGAATCTCAATTCGATGGTTCACTCACTCCGTATTGTCTTCTTTGAGGCGTTCCGGTTTGAGAACGGCTAGAGCAAACGAAACCCCATCAAGGAGATTCTTAGAATCCTACCGCTTCTGAAGCGAGACTTGTCTTGATCAACGAGGAACCGTGGGCGTGTACCTCAATTCAACGAAAGTGATCAAAGACACTTTCGTGTGTTTTATTGCTAACTGTTGTTTGCGGTACATTTGGACGGTTGCGGTGATCGAATTGAGAAGTCAATCCAAAAGCCGCATGCTCACATCCACACTTAATTGAAGAAATCATGACTTGTGCGTATCTGAGAACAGCTCGGATATTTTTATTTTATGCTTCGCTACTGCTGCGCAAATATCATGAACCAAAGAAAGCTTCCGCTACTCGATGGAAAGATATCATGATCTAAAAGTGTGAGCATGTCGGTCCGAAAGTCACAACTTCACATGATGGCAACACAATAAAGGGTGATCTAGAGATTTCTTGTGGTGATGATCTCAAAGTAAGCTCGAAGATCATCAAGATGTGGATCGATTCAATGACCTCCACCGAAAATACAAAACTATCTGGACTTTGAAGTATCACCGCTAAATCACAAAGATGCGAAGTTGAAGAATTAAAGTCTACAAGCTCAAGGCGAAGATTAAATAGAATGCTAGGATTGAAATGTAAAACATGGGGTGACCTCCTTGGGGAGATTGTTAGAATTGGAAATTCCATGTTAAAGTGTCGGTCACCCCAATTATAGTCTAGCATAAGTTAGCTCGTAGACTTGTAGTTATTTACGTTATTTAGTAGTTAATTAGTTAGTCGGTGGCGTAGAATAGTTTAGAGTAACACCGTGGAAGAACGGGTCTTTACCCTCTGTATGCCCGATCCACGATCCGACAGAGGACGTTTAGGTTGTAACTATAAATACCCTCTACCTCCCAAGGTAGAGGGTTGGACATTTCATTCTTAATCTAACCTTCTATGTTTTCTTTCACTTTCTCTCTCTAAAAAGGCTCCCATCCCACTTTCTCTCTCTAAACTCTTAAACCATACACCCCATTTATAATGATATGATGTGTTTATGAAATCCAATATGTTACAGGTTATAAACGAAAATAATAATAAAAGTTTATGGTTTCCATATATAGTTTTCTCAGTTTTTCACTTTCAAGAATATGGGTTTATTTGCAAATGTTTGAATTGTGGATCAAGATTTGATGTTGTGACTTGCGAGTTGTTTAATTATTTATTTTTTAGGTTAATTTTTAGATTTATTTGTATCTTTGTGTTTGAGTCTGATGTCAGTTCTGTAATAAAATTGAATGTTGTTTAAAAATGTGTTAGTTTGTGGAGAATGATATTACGAGTAGTTCAATTTTGTAAATGTAACACATTAGATGCTTATGATGGTAATTTATTTGAAAGATTTGAGGTGGGACTGCTTTATGATTAGTATTTAGATGCCTTACTTATAGGTTGAGGGATTTGATTCTTGTCTAACAAATGAATAACTTATTACTTAAAATTGAGTGTTTTATGAAATGAAGGTTAGGGGAAAAAAATTAAAATATGGAAGTTATGGTGTGTGTTTTAGGTCAATTCTGTAATTTAAACATCATGTGATGCTATAGTTGTCAGTTGATTGGAACTACATTGTGATTCGGTATTAGATTCCTAACTTCTATGTCAAGGTCTTTGATTGTTACCTAACATGTAATATCTTAGCGTATGAAATTTGAATTTTATCTGGAAATGTTTATTGGATCAGTAATGATGCAAGATTTATGATTTGTAAGCTAATCAGTTGCGTGAAAAGGGTTCCTTATTTTTTATAGTATAGTAGTATGGTATCGTGGTTTCATGTGTTTAATGTTGCAAATGATTGCATTTCAGAATCCAAAAGAGGTTGAATTCTTCACTGAGTATGGTGAATCAAATCGATACAAAATCCCGGAGATCATAGGGAAGGGAAGTTATGGAGTAGTTTGTTCAGCTATTGACACACACAACGGGGAAAAGGTTGCGATCAAGAAAATAACCGATATTTTTGAACATGCATCAGACGCTATTCGTATATTACGTGAAATTAAGTTACTAAGGCTTTTAAGACATCCTGATATAGTTGAAATTAAGCGAATCATGTTGCCACCATCTAGAAGGGCCTTTAAAGATATTTATGTAGTATTTGAACTTATGGAGTCTGATCTTCACCAAGTCATAAAGGCCAATGATTACTTGACTCATGAGCACCATCGTTTCTTCCTCTATCAAATGCAGGATTATGTTGCAACAAGATGGTACAGAGCACTTTGGGCTAGCAAGGGTTGCTTTTAACGATGCTCCTGCAGCAGTTATGTGGACGGTAAGTTATACTATATATTTATGTGGTTTTTTTCAGCCAATCTTTGAAAATGCTCACTAAAACGTAATCTTTTCATTTGTTTCTTTTATTCTGATGCAGGATTATGTTGCAACAAGATGGTACAGAGCACCAGAGCTATGTGGATCTTTTTCTTCAAAGGTACAGGCCGTCAATACGTTTTCTTGTGTCGTTTTCTAGTTCAAAGATAACATTTTAAGGTTACGGGCTTATATGATTCATGTAGGAATTGATGAAGGATACTTGCTGCTTGTTTTGGACTTCCTTGAGTAAATTTTGCATGCTCTTTTGGTTCAGCTATTTCTGCAAATGACTAGTAATAAATGAAGTGTCCTGAAGTAGTTGCTGGTGTTTTGTATGGGTGTTCATATAGAAGTATGGTTGAAGAATGCAATATGTTATCCATGCATGGTGTGTGGTTTAATGGCTATTTGGAAGATGTTTTGCTGCATATGCCCGATTGTTTCTTTGTTTAATATTGGTATGGTAAATGTACCGCTTTTAACTCTGCACGGGTTAAGTGTATACTCGGTAGGTCCCAAGCCGGATAAAGAGGAGGGTTGATGGAGGTAATATGCCTCCAACTAAAAACTTGTATATGAAGGGTAGTCTGAAGGAAATGATGTACCATTTATTTGCTTAAAATGATATTTGGTGTTTCAATAATTTTGCTGATGAGAACTGTGGGTGAGTGATGATTTCGAGTGTTATTGCAATCTATTGGTTGCAGTTCTTTGTGTTTCTAGTTGAATGTTAAAGATTTGATTACTGTTGATTGTTAAAGATTTGATTACTATTTTGTTAATTGTTAAAGGGACGATGGACGCAATTTCTTTCAAACGACAGGGACCATTTATATAATTTAGTCTACGGACGATGGATGCATTTTTCGCAAACTCACAGGGACCATTTATGTAATTTGGAATGGTAAAATGGTCATAATACTCAAAGGAAGGCAAGAATTTCAAGTTAAAGGTCTAGAAGATCTATTTTTTTTGTTCGCTACGTCGAACTGACATTTGTGACAAGTATGATGCTTTAATTGGTTATTAGCCCTAAAAAAATATGGTACATTTATTTAAAAATATATACTTACGTTTGACGGGGGTTCGTGACAATTTTTTTTACATCCGTCACAATAATATTGATTGTTTTCTATTGTTGCTTTCTTCCAGCACTTGGTACATTGGATGTATTTCCAGTCATGATTCAAGTCGATACCGATCACCATTCCATATACAATAAACCTTGTTCCCTAATAACAACAAACCAAAATTAGGAGTATTGGGAGCGTAAACCATATACTTAATCCATGTGAATAACATTAAGTTAATTACCACATCAACGCCATTAGCTAGGCACTTATAAATTTCCGGAATAGATGTTACTTTCAACTCGTCAGTCTTAAGATACGGAGATGTAAAAATGACCGGATGAATAGGTCTATAAAATCAAAATTTAAAGGTGATAAGTAGTATGAAAAAAATATTAAAATTATGGTACCATGTAACATTTTTTATTACAAAATGCTAGGATGTGTCATTTAGTTCGGCTATCAATGATATTCTTGACTACTGCTGTTGGTCCATTGTCTAGTTTTAAAAAGCATATATGTTCAAACCGAAGGGTCATAGTGTAGTTATAAGGCATATGTATATGCGTTTTGTTAGAATTGCCATGACGGGTGCTAATTTGGAGGCTTAACGGTTTTCCAAACAACTAAGACTGGTAAACTACCTGTTGGAAATAAGTCTACTTAAAGGTCTATTTTGTTGTTGCCTAATTGAGCAAATTGCTCATTGC
>CM040243.1:211650360-211681775 GCA_022545495.1 Chrysanthemum lavandulifolium | reverse complement strand
TTACTTTATTTACTTGCTTTATCATTAGATCTATACTTTCTCTACATCCACAAGATCTCACATGTTAACGAATCTAAAAGTTTTTTGAAACTAACGTAAAATCGGCAAAACTATTCACCCCCCCCCCTTCTAGTTTTCCACAACAAGTTTCCTAAGTTAAGTAACTTCAATAGCATACCCGTATACTTGAGTAACCCGTTTGAACAAAAAAATAATTTGGTAACTTAGGCGAACAAATTTGCCAAGTTTAGTAACCTATCTGTCTAATAACCCTTTCCCATATATAGGATTTAGTATGTTATCAAAACGAGATGCGTTAAAAGTGTCAGTGTCATGATCAGTTGTCATGCCGCACGAAACCAAATAGTATTTACTTAGGATGTTAATATTATGTTTTCTTCGGTTATAAAAGTAATGATGGGAGCAGTGACGAACCTAGCCGGAAACTAAAAGTGGTTCTTTGAGTTAGTCAAATAAAAAAGTGGACATGTAAACAGGTCAATGGGTCGGGTCGGATACAATCTAACACGAGTTGTTTTTAAATTTTAATGCAAAGCATCAACCATATATGTGTATATTCAAAATTCTTACATGTGAATCCGGAGATTGAATACTTGCAAGTGAATTTGTGCCGTTACTAATATCTAGTAAAAAAGAGCACCATATGTAATATTTAAGTGCACCCTAAATGATGTGTCTTCATTCTAAGTTGGTAAAGAAAACATAACAATGGAAGTAGCCAAGTCTTATTAAAAAAGAAAAATTCAACTACTTTACCATTGATCTAAAAATTGTAAACCTTGTCAATAATATAGAAGAATAAAGGTTCGTATAACATACTTTTCCTTTTTAAAGGTTTTGCTTGTTTTTCTTCTTAAACTTCATATATACCGTATATTAAATAACTAGTAATGTCTTGGAAGTTAAAAAAGGCAAAAAAACTAAACGGACAAAAGCAAAGATAGGTATTATCAATTGTTTTTATTTTGTTTCAAAATGGTCTTACATAGCAAGTTATCAACCTCACAAACTTCATTGTAAAAACTGGGGGCACAAGCGTAATAAATCAAACGACTACATTGTATTGAATTGATAAAATAACAAAGATTACATGAGGGTATAAATAACCTTTACTTACCTTTTAAAGTAAGTTAGGTTAATACTAATGTGCCTAATAAAATGGTACTATTATTTCTAACATCCCCCCTCAAGCTGGATGCTCAGCTTGTTACAAATATGAATAACTCAAAAATAATACTCTGTAAGCAATAGTCTTCCTCGTACCAATAATCCAAATCTTCAACAAACGAAAAGCTAATCGATCTCACTTAGGATCTAACTAAAGTATGAAGCAACCAATAGATCTCAACTAACTCACAAATACCAACTAATATACGAAGCAACCTGAACAAACAAGTCTCATCTCAAAACTCAAATTCTGAGTAACCAAAATCAAAAAGAACATAACCAAAATCAGGTCTCACCGAGGACCAAATTAAAATTTGGCACAACAATACAAACAAACAATTCATAGCCACCACCATGGTACATCGAATTTCTCAACTAACAACATAAACTTCGTGTTTTCACCGAGGTTCTCACACTTGTGGTTCCTAACTTAAACCTAATTAGGTCCTCCAAAAAATTGCACGTCGATTCTAAACGTTTTTTTTTTCATTTCTAAGGTGGTTCCTTGGCACCACCTTGCTAAAGGGTGGATCCGCCCATGGATGGAAGCGATGAATTAGCCAAAAAATAAGAAGAATATGATCGTTTTAATGAAAAATATAGATAAGAGTAGAAAGGAAAAATGTTATGACCCTTTTCTATTTTGCCCATCTTTTTCTTTGATACGTTGAATTACGAAATCAAAAGATAAAAAGACACAAAAGTAAAACATGTAAAAATACTTAGTGTAACGGTAATTATAACACCTTGATTTTTGGCTAAAAACTTCAAAACTCTCTTTCGACTCACGAGTTCATAAAATGATTTATTTGCAACTTTAACATCGCCAATACTCCTTTGACTTCCCAATATTTCAAACTTTCTTTTAGCATTAATTACTCCTTTGATTTTAGTACCGCCTTCTTTTCAGAATATATCTTTCATTACATATAACCTTTACGCTGGGTTATATGTTTGTCCCATCTATCGGTACTAATAAAACGAGTTAGAGGTAGCATTTTCCAATTAAATTTGTACATGTGTAGAAAAGTAGTGATAGGAAATCTTTCCCGCTTTGAGTCCGTCAGTGGTTGGTTTAAACCCTCCGTCAAAAGGTTTAAACCCACGCTATTCTTAAAGAAAATGTCTAAACTTATAAGTTTAGCTATTAAGTTTCAAAACCATTTACACGAGCTTCACTTTTCCTTAAGAAATGGTCACTTACTCAATGGTGGCGACACTATCTTGCCGATTCATCGAGTTAGTGGAGCATAAACTCGAGCGAGTCAAGATTGCCTTCACGTATAATCTTTGGGATGGGGCATGTATCACTCGGTGTCCCCATTTATCAATGTCAAACCCGTATAACACACATTAATATATTTGAATAGATTTGGAAAATGCATTTCGGTGAAAAGTATGTATAAAACAATTGAATATATAAGCTTTATAAGCTAACTTTATCCGATATAAAGTTCGGGGTGTCAGATTGTGCATAGTTGGAAACCGAAGGTAAAAGCAGTAAGGAATTTTATTTTACATTTACGGTTTTACTAACTTTGTGATTGTTCATTGTATTTTATAATGTTCAGGGGCTAAAAGTATCAAGTCTCGAAAGATGGAAAACCACACTATATAAAGTCTTTTCTCTTATTATTGCTTAGCTTTTCTAGGGTTTTTGTGCGTTTCTTGTAAAGTATGTGTGTAATCGGGTTGAGTATGTGTTCATTTTGTTTTGTTTACAAGTTGTATGTTTAAATTTAAAACATTTCATCGATCATGCACCGAATTTCTAAGAGTTAACATTCGTCAAACTCGACCGCTAGTTTTGGTTCAAACCCGACATTGTTTCTAAAAATGATGCAACAACAATACGAGTTAGGCCGCAAGGCAAAGATGGATGTTATCGAACGAGAGTCACTCACGAGAGTTAATTTATACAATTCTCAAAAGATAGCCGAGGACTTGCGAGTGCTACAAATGGACACAAGCAATATGGATCTGATCGACGCTGTTATCGTCAATGCCCAAAAAGCACGAATCTAGGCAAATTATCCAACCGAAAACTAGTTAATTTTATGTATTTTTAATTTTATGCCTTTTTTTAGTGCCTTTTTTTCAATGTAATGTCTTCTTTTTTATTAATCTAATGTGTTTTAATTTTAATTTTATATATCTCTAAATAAATTATGTAAAAAAAAAAAAAAAGAAAAAAATTGTCCAACGGGATATATTTAAAATTCAAAATTCAAACTATAAGCGTGATTGTTTCAAATTGAAATTCAAAATTTAAATGGGATTTTCAACCGCCACATATAGATACAGAGACTTGTAATGTATAGAGACACACACATCCCACAAAAAAAATACTTGTCAAATTATCTCTTCAATGTCTATAAAAATGATTTCTCACGACAATTTTCTGACGTAAGAGACTTCTCGCAACAATTTCTGGAGAACGTGGTGAACACCCCACTGGAAGATATCTTTCCGGTATTCCCACCGGGAGGCAACAACTTGAATACCCCACTGTCTGTGAACGTGAATCCCCCACCGGCTGTGAACGTGTTGAACACTCCACCGGGTGTGCTACGCGGAGACAATCATGAATTTTTAATTGAGGACCAACTACGCCAACTTGAGCAGGATGAGCAAGTACGAAGAGATTCGAAGAAAATGAAGCATGTGAGGAAGCTGCTCGTAGGGAGCAGGAAGCAATGGATGAATAATACCGCATGAACAATTAGTTTGGCATTGCGGAAGGCGAGTATTACGACAAGTATGATTATCCAGATTCTTCGGATTACAACTCGACTTTTCATTGTAATTTGTATTTTCATTTTCATTTCCGTATCGTTTAGTGTATGTGCTATGTAACCCGCATTTTAATTTAATGTTTAATATATTTTCATTTCGTAGTATCCCAATCGCTTAAACATTACATGTATATGCCATAACTATTTCATTTTAAAAATAATAAATAAATAAAAATAAAGTTCAATGGCACCACATTTTTTGTGCCAACGATATCGGTGAAAATGTGGTGTTAAAGGATTCTAGTGCCATTGGAACTTTTGCCGACGTGGCAACACTTTTGCCAACGGCACGAGCCCAACGACACGAGCGCACCTAAGACTATAGTATTTAAATATTAATTTCTGTTTTTCTTTCTTTCCTTTGGATACACACATGATAGCCACTTCGATTTTGGTATAATCCTCAACACCCCTTCACCTACAATCTCCCAACCATCTTCACAACCTCAATCTGGACCAAAATATTTCCACTCGCCATCTTCTCCTCCAAAGCCTCCATCATTTTCAACAAAGGAGCCACCTCCTTCCTCTACAATCACCTTTTATTCTCATCTCAGATCACGTCCCGGTGATGTCACTCACGTGCCACTTCAACTTTAGCATAAGAGAGCGCCAATGTTTTGAAAGGCTCAAGGCGCACTAAGGCGCAAAGGATTTATAGAGCCTTGAGGCGAGGCGCAGATCAAGCGCGGGCTTCATGAATATGAAGTGCGATGAATTGAATAAATATTGCATATATACCCAAATAATTTATTTATATATAAAATAAATTCCTAAAATTAATGATAATTATTATTTAACTCTAAATTACCCATTTTAATCTTGTTCTTCATCTCTTATATCATTATTATAAATAAAACTATAAAATACATAGTAACACAACAAAAATAAACCAATTAAATTAACGTAACTTCTTGACTTCTTGAGTGTTTATAATTATTAAGAGAGTGAAAAATACTTAGTACAAGTTCATGAGATTTTAAAAAATAGTAATGCTTTTCATGCATGCTACAGCTAAATTGAAAAGATAATATAAAATGAAGTTTTACCAAAGTGAAAACTTAAAGAATAATTTCACATTTTTAGAGTGATGAAAATACGATAGTGCTTCTTCATTTATAATTGATTGGAAATGAAAAACCACATACAAAGATATAAGAGACAAGAATGAGCTTGCTTGAGTTTTAAACAAGTGTATGAGGTTATGTCCACAACGAAGACCCGGCTCTCAGCAGCCAAGAAAAGAGGAAAATGATGTTTGTAAGGTCTAGTACCTATACATCTTGAGTGTTTCAGTCTTCTTAAGTGTCTTAAATGAAAGAGGACTTAAATGATCAAAGGCAATGAGTGATGGTAGCTAATGATTGCCTTTTATGAAAGAAAATGGGACTTTATGAGCACCAATGGGTGATCAAACATGACACTAGGAGATATGAGAGTGTCAAGTGGTGTTAAATGATCCTACCTTAGGATAAATTTGGAAAATTCCTTAAAAATTATAAGAAATGAAAACCCAGTTTTTGACCCATTTTGAGGTAAGGATGACTAAATTCAATTTGCTAAAATTGAGAAAGAATATCAAGCTAAGTGTTTTGCGATGTGAGGAATAATGTGTGAGCATTGGAGCGGAAATATGATGAGTTTTGGTAAAATGATGAATCAAAAAGCACCTTGAGTGTGATACTAAATTAGATTATGAGTGAGTGTGATACCTACTGAGCTTGAGGAAGACTTAAGTGGTCCTAAACCATTAATTTTAGCTAGTGTGAAGTGGTCTAGTGGGCTGGTTTGATGTGTGGAGGTCTGCAAATTTATTTTTGTTTGCCCGGATCCCATGGTTCCCTAAGTGGAGGGAACCGTCTAGTACAAAGTGAGGGATCCGTCTCCTGCTAAACAGTACCTTTATAGAAGGTATGCAAAATTTGCACAAGGTATCGTATTTCAAAGACAGTGTTTTCTAAGGAATTTGAACAACTATATAAGCGAGACATCAAACGTTAAATGTTTTATTTCATGAGAATGATCACATTATAATGATAAAAGATGAAATCTAAGGATTGAGCCTATTTGGAAAGGAAACTAAGTTTCTTGAGTGTTTTCACTAGATGGATCGTCAAATGGATGATGAGTATTTGCTTATCTGTGGATGAAGAATGACTTGATGTGAGATGTCTTTAGAGGTTCCATCATCTTATTCACAAGTACGCATAAACGAACTTTGAAATTGAGGATGGAAGTACATGATATGATGATAAAGGTGTGTCGGGAACATTCCATAAGGGATTAGCTTGTTCTTGTTGCCTTAAAGGTTTACAATTCGTCTTGCGAAGAAATAGGCGAGATTGTATGGTTGTTGGGTTAGCAAACAATACATTATGTGAGCACAACAACGGGAAGAATTTCTTGATTTCCCCTAAGACTCCAAACATTTTCACGTAGAATGACTGCGAGAGGTTTAAGATCATCTCGGATATCACGTGTATAGATTATGTTTGGATCAGAGTAATAGGGTCGAGGATTGCATAACATGCGAGTTAATTCTTGAGGGGAAGGTATGTGTGAACAATATGGACTATTTTCTTCACGATGGTTGAAGAGAGAATCAAGAGACCAATCTTCAGTGAAGGCACATTGTCCATGATTTGGAATTCGGAGAATCAGCAAATTGCCCAAGAGTTAAGACAAACTTTTGGTTTTGATCCAAAACCAAAGTGATAGAGATCGATCCTCGTTACGAACGAGTTCAACTTGATGGAAGAATTCCAACACAAACCGTGGACAAATTTTCCGTTAATTCCGAGAAGGCCTTCGGTCCTATGGTTCGGAAAGAGGTATTGATACCTTCTTCAGATAGTAGAGGTGTCAACAATACGTCCTTCATGGAGTGGCGAGTTTCGAGATTATTGAACCCACGGACATGATTGCCGTGTGTGTTGGGCTTAAGGGATATATTAGAATGTAGACATAAGTGAGTTGAAAGTCAATTCATACTCATGGGTCATGACGAGACCTATGGAAGTGAAAAGTTATAATGAAGAGATGCATCAAAGGAGAGGACATTTGATAAATCTCCTAATGTTTTTACTTGATTTCTATTAACAATGACAATTAACTTACTTAGTACTTAACATTCTAATGGGATTTTTCCTTTATGGTAGATTTTATGAAATAGTTTTATGTTGCATGAGATTATGTTTCCCGCCCACGGTTCTCACGGTTCCCTTTCAAGAGGATCCGGCTAGTTGAACTTTAGGGATCCGTGGATCTGCAGTGATGTAAAAATGATCTTAACGTAAAATATATTTTTGCAACTTTTAGGTTTATAAAAAGGAGGTGTGTTCTAGCCAATATTTACTAGTTAAGCATGTATCGTAGGTTTCGAAAGTATGTTAAGGTGATAAACACATTAAGATAAACAAACGAGATAAACTAAGATATTAGTAATATTTTATTTCAATGCTAAGAGCGATACAAAGGATTGGATATATGATACAAATGTAGATTAACAACAAAAGTACATGTCTCCATGATAAAACTTGATCATGGGATACACGAGAGCGATGAGTGTTAAGACGATGATCACGGCGATATAAACCATGATGATGAAATTCTTCCTTGGTTTTGATTTGAGATGAGATGAGATGAGAGGAAGGTGAAGTTTGAACGAGGTAATTTTGAAAGTGGAAGATTTGAAAAGTGAGGTTTTGGTGGAGTTGATGAGCGGAAGGGTTTTATGGGAAGGAGGAATTTTGAGATTTGTGTTTTGTTTTATTATTTGAGAGATTTGATTTTTGGATTAAGGAAAAAATAAAACACATGTTTATAAACCTAGACTATAGACCAAGAGAAACACGTATACAAGGAACGCTTCCTAGCGAAGCCACGTATAATACATGAGCATATGAAAATATAATCATATAAGTTCCTATGCAAGCATACTTATTCTAAGCGATGTTATTTAGAGATAAGTTAGAAAGTTATACCTCTAAGGCAATTATGAGTGTCTTTTTCTTTGACAAGAAAATGTCAATAGACAACTCCGGTTCCTTCGTGATCTAGATGGTATTTAAGAGACCTTCTTAGGAAAGGTAATCTTGTTACGAGGAATTCCTATGGCTTGATTAAAATGAGTTTTAACTAAGCAAAATGACAAGAAAGGTTAGTGCAATTTAGTAAGATAAAATAAGAAATAAAAGTATAACGTTGTGATCCAATCAACATCCTACAAAAGTGTTTTAAGACATGGTGTTTGTTTTGTAAAGACCTTCTTTGTAGTTTTCAATTATACACGGATCGTGTCAAATTTTAAAGTACAATATACTCTAAAAACTTGGTAACGAAGCTCGTACCAACTGTGGAAAACTAGAAGGGGTTGAATAGTTTTACCGATTAAAACTTGGTTTTAAACTATTTAGATCGATTTATGTCAATCTATTTAAACGTGTGTGTTGGATGTTGATAGATAAGCATATAAATAAATAAAGCAAAGATAAAGAGTAAGCACAAAACCACAACGCGAGTATTTATAGTAGTTCGCTACAAGGACACCTTCCTTGTTTCTACTCCACTCCCGAGTCACCTACTCGAGAGTTCGTAATCACTACACAACACAAACTCCTTGTGGCGGAGAAGCCTTCACAACGTCGCCTAATCTTTATCCGGTACAAGGCTAGACACCGGGTTCTTCCACGAGGTAGAACCAAACCTATCACAACGTCGCCTACACTTTATCCGGTACAAGGCTAGATACCGAGTTCCATTACAAAGGAGGAACTACTACCCAACACTACACAACACCTATCTCAAAGGAGATCCACTCCTTTTGATAACATCAACAAGGATATCAATATCCTTTGTCCCAATACTAATCTATCATGTACATCGACACACCATATCGAATGTACACCCTAGGCACCTTTCACTAATGTCTTTGACACGACTTCAGGCACCCTTCACTAATGCCTTCAACACGGACTTTGGCACCTTCACTAATGCCTTTGACTTGAATCTTTGGCACCTTTCACTAATGCCTTGATACGACTCTTCGCACCTTTCACTAATGCCTTCGTCTTGACCTTTTATACATCTTTCACCTATGTCTTCGACACAACACTTCTAATGAGAAATGAAAGAACTATAAACAAGATACCATCGAGAGTCTTGATGATGACGAAGCTTGGCAACCCATGGACTTGAGCTTGCTCGACTTCAAGAGGTGGTGATCTCGCCTTTAAGAGGAACCTAGAGAATCACACAAACACAAAACTACATAGAAAGATCCCTGGATCCGAGGTTAGAGAGCTTACAACACTAAGAGAAAATGTGTGTGAAAGGGTGAGTTATAATGAAGAAATGGCTCACAATTAATAGACAAAAAATGCTACTGTTCCACGGATCCCACGGATCCCTTCCTCGAGGATCCGTCTAGTGTATTACTAGGGATCCGTAGGGACGCCCCTAAATGGGTTGTGGGTCATGGATCATGGATCATGGGTTGTAGGTTTTGATCCATGGGTATCCAAATAGATACAATGTATCTAGAAGATGCAATGCATCTAGTCAATGGGTCATGGGTTAGGTCCATGGGTCATGGATAATACCCATTATGACTTGTGCATGATGTCATGCAATAGGTCATGGGTTATGGATCATGCTCCATGGGTATGGGTCATGGACTTTGGGTTTTACCCAACTACATTCAATGTATTTAGTCAATGGGTCAAATACTTAGACTTCTACCCATTCTATTACCCATTATAATACATACTAAGTATGTATATATCTACCCATTATGTAAACACTAGTTGTTGTACATATGCATTACTATACCATGAAAACACTATTGCTTGTTTAGTGTTTTATATGAAAACGTAAGTGTGTTAGTAAACTATTGGCTCAAACCATTTACGTATTTTATTTGTTTCGTTAAAATGATTTTACGTTTGTTATAAACAAAACATTAGAAGATCGTAAAATATAAATAAAGTTTTACGCTTATTCGTATTAACAAATCGCCTCATAATTATCCACAAGATAGTCGATAGTGGTTACATGACCAATTAAACGTGGTCATTATGCGGTTGTAATTGCCACTGAATAGGTCAAAGCTCTGTTACAAGTTGATTTCAAGATTACCAAGAGAAACAAGCCTACCAAGATTAACTTAGCACTACCAAGAGAAACAAGCCTCACCGGTACTAACTTAGCACTACCAGTAGAAACAAGCCACCAGTACTAACTTAGCCTACCGGTACTAACTTAGCACTACCAATAGAAACTTGTCTACCAGTACTAACTTCTGAATCTCTCCACTATAGAGTCAGGATGTTCAAGGACCTTATGAGTGTACATTCCGTACCTCCTGACCTATTACCAGGTGTGAACTAATCCCACAAGTGCACTAAATTTTCCAACATAATGGTCAATGTAAAATTATTGTGTATTTTAAGATTTTATTTATATAAAAATCAGTTATTTTGATATACATGCAATATCTAATGTTTTAGAAGGATATATATATAATTATAAATTTGAGTATTGATCTCTAGAACTCTAAAAGAATATATATGCAATTCCTCTAAAATATATTGACCTTAAAAAGTTCTTATTACTGTGAAAATTCAAGAAGAAGACTAACACGGAGTAACATCTTTATGGCAATGTACAAGGGATAAAATGGATAGAATAGAAGTGTAATTACACTGTGCATGGGTTAATGATCACTCTCATATACGATGAATTGAACATACCACCTTGAACAGTTGGCTATATTATTCGTAGTACCAGCCGATGTCGAAGTCTACTTTTGGGTTTCTTGATGAGATGTCAAAGAAAGTGTAACATCGTATTTGGTGAGCAAGCGTAGAAAAAGTTAACTTTTGTAAACAAGAGTTGTCTTTGTCAATTGACTTTTGCTGTTGCTTTGATATCTTTTGCCACTTCTTCCTGCTGTCGTCGTCCCTTGTCCTCGTATCTTACTTTTCCCGTCTTAGAGTGTCATAATTTTGTTTACGAAGAGAAAACATACAATAAAAGAAAAGTATCAACTATAGCTTTGTTTTTTTAAAAGGTCATGAGAAAAAAGTTTACCCTTTAACAAATAATTAACAATTCATACTTATCTAAACAAAAATCTAAGGAGAGGTTATTCATACATCACAAAGTGATTATGACAATAAAAGAAAAGTATCAACTATAGCTTTGTTTTTTAAAGGTCATGAGAAAAAGTTTACCCTTTAACAATTAATTAACAATTCATACTTATCTAAACAAAAATCTAAGGAGAGGTTATTCATACACCACAAGTCAAAAATAGTAGTAAAACACAAAAAGAATACAAGCTTTTAAAAAATTGTCGATTCGTTAATAAAGTGAGTAAAACTACAAATTAGAAAGTATCAAAACATAAAAGTAAAGTTTAACAAATTAAAAGCAGTAAAAAGCAAAATATACAAAACAAAAACCATAAAAGGTATAAATATTGATGAGAGTAGTATAGGGGTACCAATAACAACACCCAAAGACCCAGTAACAAATTGTGACATCAATAAAATGTGAACTGTTTCAAGTTTAATTTTTGCTAAATGCAACTTGTTAAGTGATCTCGTCAACCTTTTTAAAATGAAAGGTTTCATGTGATTTAAGTCTATGTGACGATAATTTCAAACACCGTGAATTAATTGACCAAAAGTTTTGAAACCTTGTTTGCCAAAAATGAAATTTTAAAACATAAATAACTAGAGGAAAATGATAGACTTAAAAAATTCTTACTACCATTTTTAGTAAAACAATAATTTTGAGAACAAATAAAAAAACAAAAATTTGACAATAAAATAAGACGAATAAAGTTAGGGTGGTACTATTAGCACTCCGTTTTCACCTCTCATGATACATATTTTATTGACAGGGCAAGACAATTTTTATGCATTTTCCTATGTATTTTTTTTTTTTTCTTCTTGACTCATAAATTTTATATTTTATATTCCGTATTTTTGTCGACAGTTTTACCCACTTCATGATCAACATGATAACACAGTTGATTATGATTTTCTACTAAGTATTATTTATGTTATGCTACTTTTGACTTGCTAAATTCATCTTTTTCTTCTGTATGTTTTGTTTCGCAGTTTTAACATAAAAATAAATTTATAAAAATAAATAATAAAATAAAAAGATTTAAGAGAAGTGTAGTTATCACAAAGAGGTTGTTACTCCGTATTACTTTTGTACGAACTCTAGTTTGATCTCCGTATCTCTTTACAGTATTTCGATCGTGTTTCAAAATAATGAACATTTCTCCATGAAATAATAGCTTTTGAAGAAACGAATACATAAACAAACCTGTGTTTTGGATGATGGAAATCAATGTTATAATCAACTTCAATTCTAACTTTTGAGTTCCTTCAACAACAAAAGAATTCAAACGTTTTGCATTCGTTTAAAAGGGCCAATCCTACCCCATCAATTCAAAGACAAGCTTGTGTCTCATCATCTCTTTTGATTTTTTTACATGCAATGATCGTGTAATTAAGAAGATTTATTGGAACAAAGTTTTAAAGGATACATAATTTCCTTTATGAGAGGCAGGTTTGTCGTTACATCAACATGGTGAATTATCAGTGCTTCTGAGAAAATTTTCTTACTATATGCTAGTTTCTACAAAGAAATCAGACTTGTAATGCTTTTGCTTATGTGGTTGGGTTAAAATCTAAAGAGCCTGATTATCTGCGAGAATATGGCGCTATAAGTTCTCCTCAAACAAGTAGGGTGCTCATTTGTACAGTTTTAAGTTTCTCAAGTTAGAAATTTTGTCAGTCAAACCGAGATCAAACTAGTCCAAACATGTAGGGTGTTCAGTTCGGTTTTGTTTCAAGCTTAAGTCTATAATTTTCATGCCGAGTCATCCTTTTGTATTCTGAAAGTTATAGGATCGTCATGTCATGCCTTCTACTTGTATATACTCAAATGTAAATGCTACGGAGTATTATATAGAGGTGATATAGATATTAACTAATAAATCCATAGAAACAAACTAAAACATACAAAATCCAAGAGCCACATTTTACATAGCTTTTTTCACAATCCTGCATTACAGCAGCATCTGGAGTGTTAGCACAAAAGTTAAATCCGTATAATGCAAAAGACCAAGGAAAGCGAAACATGGATACACTGACTTTTTGTGTGTTGAACCCAAACCTACAAGCCATACGGTCGATCTATTTCCAATAAACGGTTCTGCAAATATGCTATCCTTCGTTCACATATATATTGAAGCTCTTTCAAATGAATTATGTAATCATTCAAGGGATTTACATTACTTTCAGCGCTGCATCTTTCAAACCCGATCCTCAACATATGCGGAACAGAATGAAAAATATAGTCATCTGCTTGCCCATATGTTGAAAGTGCATGATCAAAATACTCCCTAAAAACCCGATAGCATTGATTGTTGTTCACAATAGGAGCATGATTCATAACAATATTTGGGTACACTCTTTCTGATGAACACGTTTGGGGTTCTTGAGTACTTCTATGATGTGAGCCGATTGATTCGTTGGATGCTGAATATAATATGAATTTGAAAGTACAGCACTCTCCTAAAGGAAATGGGCTGTCTGATCTTGTACCTTCTCCTCTTTTGTTGTTGTAACCAGGATAATCTTCAATCTTGAATTTCACACGCTCAAACAATGATAAAGAGCTTTGAGAAGCGAGTTCTTCAATATTCCATAAGTCAAATGGGTTCGTAGTTTTGTGGGATACATGGACTTGACCGTATGGATGCAACATTTTACTTGCGTTCTTAAAGAAACCACACACCAGATTTTTATGCTGCCTGCAAGCAACACAAAATGAGAAATGAAGAGTTTAAATGAAAAGAAAAATGAAGACTTTAAATGAAAAAAAAATGGTGGTTTAAAGGCCACCAGGAGTTTATTTTGTTTTGCAGCATAAAACCAATAATAATACGAAAATAAATAGCTAGCATAAGAAATAGTTACAAGGGCGTACGTAATAACACGAATGTCATCTTCTTTTCCAAGAAAACCAGCATGTGGAAAGTTGTAAACAATGCGGTCAAACTTTCTCATTTGTAGATCAGTATAAAGCTTCATTTTCGTTGCATCAACTCCATGTAATAACTGTGCTCCAAGACGATACAAAATATCCAAGTTTGCTTTTGCTCTCTCGTACTTCTTGATCACAACATCTAACAAAAAATAGCAACCATAGATAATTTATCAAAATCAGGAAACCAGCTGGTTTTCATTTTCTTGTTTAAAACTAAAAACTCTTCCAAGACACCCAATAGCTTGAATAGTATTTTTAACATGAATCTTTTGAAAGAAACATCAACAAAAGAGTTAAACCCAAAAGGAATTCGTTTATGAATTTCAACCTTTCTAACCTCAAATCTTACAAACAGTATTCAAAACTGTACAATGATAAAATGATAAAATTTGACTCAAAATATGTCCCCAACACGTTGAGTGAGAAATGATAAAATTTTGATCTTTGGACAATATCGAAATAAAATGGGTTGTGTGTTTCTTTAAAATCAATTAGTATGCGAAACATAGTTATAAAAGTTTACCACGTACTATAACAATCATACATTTATTATGGCTCGTATACATTTAGAGCATATACAATTTTTATCTGCTACTTACGACTCACTTTTCGTTTACTAGAAAGGGGTGTTTGGTTAACCTTATGCATTCTAAAGATTCCAAAAAGTTTTTTCATCATTAAAACTCATAAGCCCTAAAAATATACTTTTTCAAACACAATAAACAAGTAACCTTTCAAAATCATCCCATCCAACAAAATTGATTCAAATTCATCACATACGTGACCAAATACACGCTTATCACAAAAGATATGAACCACTCAAGGGTGGCCAATCGGCGAAAGACCATTTCTAAACTGTGAGAGCCCTTTTACCCGGTTTGAGTCCAGCCATGCAACCTCTTGAAAAGCAGAGGACTTTACCGGTTTTGAGTATGTGTGACGTGACGTGAGTTAAAACCCCATTGGTTAATCAGCGAAAAGGTCGAAACCACGGTTACCAAACAAAATTAAAATTACACATGTACCATAAATAAAATATACTAAAACCAAAACAGACAAAAAACAATCATATCAACATATAGAATGCATCAAAATATGATAACTGAAACCTAGAAAACAATGAAAGGTTTAAGAATAACATTATGAATTTATAAAAGTGGGTAAAAAAAATACCATAAGAATCAAGAGAAGTAGCTACGATATTAGAAGCATCTCCAAAAGCCATAGCAAGACTGTAAGAAAATGAGAAATCCCTTCTCCAACCAACAATATCTGATGATTCGAACAATAATGTTTTGCCCATCTTACATTTTCTCCATAATCTTCATACGGCTCCCATGGAATTCTCGCCATTATTGACACTGTTCGAGTCCCTCAAAGTCTTTTGATCTTCCTTTTTATGACTACAATGGACCCTCTACTTTAGGGGCTTCTTTTTATTGGCTTATGATGCTTTGGGTTAAAGTAAATTAAAGTAAACTAACTTCCAATGCCATCTTTTACAGGTTATGGGTATCTATAGCTTTACCTCTACCTAAGGTAGAGGACCTTTGCTTTTGTAGGGTGTAGTATCAAACCCCGACTTTTCGGTTGAGAGGCAAGGGTTTCCAACCGATCCAACCCTACTTAGCTTATGATGCTTTGGGTTATTATGCGTAAATATTACTCCTTCCGTCTCTTATTAAGTGTTCACTTCAAAGTGCACAAAGTTTTAAAAATTCCACTAAACTACACTTTTCACCAATCAAATATTATTTTACCCACTAAAGTCTCATCTCATTGGTTAAAATAGATTCGGACACTTAATTTGGGACATCACAAGATTTCATTATGGACACTTAATATGGGACGGAGGGAGTAAAATAAGCTTATAAACATGAGAATCAATCCAAAACTATATAAGCTTATGAAATATGTTACCATAAATAAGGATTTTAAAAAGTGAAAAAAGTAATGGAAAAGCCAACGCCCCGCCTAGCGAGTTGGTCACGAGGTTGTTACTAAATGCGAGAGGTTTTGAGTTCGAGTCTCTCCGTGAAGGTTTTTCTTTAGAGGTAATAGGGAGTGGGAATCCTTTCGAGACGGCCTATAGACCCGCATCCCGCCCAATTGAATGTCATCTGCGGGCTCGACCCACTAACTATATCCTGTACTTACTCGTCGTTTAAAAAAAAAGGTAATAAAGAGCTTAATTTTGTCATGTGGCAAAATTGGCCAACAAAGTGTCTAAATTGAAATAATTTTGTCAATCTAAATTTCATTAAAAAAACGATATAAAAACACGCAGCACGTATATTACAACTGTAACTATATAAGAATAAAAGATTAGCATAATGTTACAAAAACTCTTATTTAACAATTTCAGATATGCATCCGAACAATCGTTACTTGCCAAAATAGAAATTTACATTCTTAATTGTATCACTAAAATCAAATAATTTACAATTTGTATGAACAAATAATTAAAATTTGGATGTATTAGCGACTTATATCAAAACACATTATGTAAGAATTATGTCAATAAAACACATGCGTGCATGTAAATATAAAACTAGTGAAAGTTAAAATCATATAAAATTAAAAGAAACATCCTCTTATCTTTTGCAAAACGAAAAAAAGAAAAAGAAAAAAAAAGGAACTTGGATTATTGGATTTGCTTATATTTACGGTTTATGCTTTTGCAGTACTTGAAACTTGTTTTAAAGATAAGAATTTTTGGAATTGGTATGCCCATTTTTTCTTTTTTTTTTTTTTTTATGTTGTTTTACTAAAAAAAAAATTGTTAGTGCAAATATTATGATATTTAAATTAAACGATCCTTTATGTTTTAATAATGACAAACATGTAACTCAGTAATACATAACGAAGATGCACAATTTACTCGTAGCCACAAATCATCAAAGCATATATTCATCAACACCTCTCGATGTCTTGAAAATCCTCTCATGCTTGAACACAAGTTCGAATATGTTTGTTATGTTGCATTTTGATCAAATCATTTAATAAAGCATTGAGAATCTTTAAAATACGTTTTACGCAAATATTAGACGTAAGTTTCAATTTGACGAAATCACTTAAGGTATGAATAATGGATTACTAAAACTTGGTTGATGATCAAAGAACATTTTCTCATGCATATTTCACTAAACATTTGGACATTAATCATTACTAGGCGAAAATTCGCGCTTAGCGGCAAATGCTTCTAGCGTCGATAATTAATGATTTGTGATATTGTGGTGAGTGTTTTGTGTAGCGTTTAAAATAGAACGTGAACCGATGAAAATGCAATTGCAAACGGTTGTACTATACGATAATTAAAGTCTAGACAAAATTTTAACATCTATCAAACAATATATAAAATCATTTAATGAAAATGAAATTAAACATTACATCGCTTATGGGATAAAACTAACAACACACGCTACTTGTCGCAAAACTAACAAGGATGGGATTAATGGTGACCAAAATTTGCGTGAATATGATTAGCCCAAAATAAAATAAAAATTGGCTAATTTTGGCTATTTTGTAAAAGATTTTGCACATTTAGCCCCATCTTTTTTTTTGAAATGAGCGATTTAGCCTATTGAAAGTTAAATGTGCACTAACGGGCACATATTTTCTCATAATTGTAAACATTATAATCGCTTTTGAAGAAAACTTATAGATAGTATATTTATATAGCGACGATCGCTTTGTGTTAAAAAAGTTTATAGGTTCTAAACGAAAAATAATAAAAGTTTGAAGATTTGGGGATTAAACATAACGTTTGAAACCCGGTTCGACCGGTGGTTCAACCGGTTGAACCATTCCCGTCGAAAACGGGTCGATTTAAACCGAGTCAATATGACAAGTTGGGTCAAACGGGTCAAATTAAACAGGTCAACCCACGGGTTTGAAGCGTCTTGGGTCAACCCGGTTTTCGATATGTGTTAATAGTTTCAAATTTTACTTTTACTTTTGGTTTTTCTTTTATATATAATATAGCGGGTGCTGCCATGCATTGCGGCATGAAAGACTCTGTGACAATTAACCGGAGAAATAGATCTTGATGAGACCTGATTCACCAGTTTGTATCGGTTTTAACGGGTCATCTCTAGTTCGTTTCCGGATGGCTGTTATTGTTTAGCCGACCCGATGGCGACACCGGTTTCCGGTTGAACCCGTTAGTCTGGTCCGATTTTTAAAACTATATGTACCATCAACTTGTTAGCTTGTATGAAGCTTTGTGTGTTTTATTAATTTGTATAATGTGTATAATAACATGTACTTTTCATTTTAGGGTGTTTTAAAAATAACATTAATTAGTGTGTTTAATTATTTTATATTTAGAATTATGTTGTAGCTTGTTTAAATTGTATATTGTGAAAATTTCATTGTACTTTTTAACAAGGGGTGTTTTAATTGGTTGTTTTTAATTTTGTAGATATGCTTTAAATTGGTTGTACAATGTGAATAAATTATTGTACTTTTAAGTAATGGGTGTTTTAATAAGAGTATTAATTACACAAATATATTTCTCTCTCATTTGACCATTAAACTTTATCACTTTTTCACTTTGACTGTTTTTCTATTTTATGTAGTATAGATATATATATATATTTTATTTATTTATTTTTTTTAATAAATTTACATTTAAGTTTACTTACACTTTATTTTATACAAATCATTTTAATTTAAATAAAAACGTTTTTATAAATATAAGCTTGTAGATGATATTTTCTATTTTTGGAAGTAAATAGTATATGATGCTACAATTAACAAATACTTAACCATATTGGATAATAAGACAAAATTAATCACTTGGTTAATTATATAAGATCTTCCATTTTTAGAAACAATCTTGGAAGATCAAAACAAAAGATTACATGTATCTTGGTAGGATTTGAATTATCTTAATTAGATTAGGTTGCAAGAAGTATCTTGTGTAAATCTTCCAAAAAATATATGTATCTTGGGATTTGGATGATCTTAATTAAATTTGGTTGTACACTTAGTTTACATTAAAAATTAAATAAACAAATAAATTAAAAAAAAGACTAAAATACACCGTTGGTCCCTAAACTTGTCACTGCGCTTCGAGATGGGACAAACCTGAGCATTATCATCGTCGGAGGTCCAGAACATGGGCTTTATATGCCAAACTCGTCCCTTAACCATTAACGCCGATGTCAACGTCCCGTTATACTCCAGAAAACCCCATTATCCTGCTACCGTTGAGGGTAGAAAAGTCTTTTACTTGATGTACTATAGCGTATGTCTTGTCTAATTTCTCGCCATTATGTAGAATATAACAAAGTTGTGTACTCATTGCTCATCCCAAACTTGTTTTGGAAGCCTATATAAAAACCCTAATGCAATGTCAATCATCAAATCAAATAATCTAAGTAAGAAAATAACAAACACCAACCTTGGATTTACTCATGGCGAATAAGAGAATATATTTTCTTTGATGACCATGAAATTGAGGAAAAGTCGCAATCGGAGATATTGTAAGTGTTTTTGGTTATAGTCTATTACAATCATATGTTAGTACCACTGCTTTAAGTTATTCCCTTTAGGTAACTTTATCTTAACATTGTTTTTGTACATTTTTATACAATGGTCAACCAGATCCTTTAGCATGAGGTTCCATTATGAAGGTACATTTAAATACTTTCCAGGTAGAATATATCAAGGAGGCAAGAAATGCCTTGTTGATCATGTGAAAATAAAAGAGGTATCCGTTGATGAAATGGATGCTCTCATGACCCAAATCGGTTATGAGATTGGACAAACCAATTATTTCTACTTTCTTAAGCCTGGTTGCATTGGACGACGGTTTGTTTACTTTGCGTGAAGCTGCTAATGTTGAGTTGTTGAAAGATCTTGTCATAGACCTAGGTTAACAAAAACAAATATGAAAAATAATACTAATTTATACATGATACTAACTACTGGATTATTGAGTCTTCATGGGTATATTGTGTTACTGGAACAAGAAATACATGATACTAACTACAAGATTAAACATTTATTACATCTAAAGCCACAAAACAGATTTGGTTTTTACAATTGACCAACTTTTTCCACCAAAAAAAATAATATACCCAAGAGGACTCAAAATTAACGTGCAATCTGATCTGTAACAACGCCAAACCTAAAAATACTTACATCAACACGGTGAAATGGTGAATCCATTGGACATAACCCCAAATCCGATCTATTCAATCGTGTTAATAGGTGTTACTCAATCGGTGTTAGTGGTGTTAATCCGTGTCGGATCAGATAGTATATGTTTTGTGTTTGTGTTTGTGTTTGTGTTTGTGTTTGTGTTTGTGAGTGAAATTTAATCGGATCAGATTGGGATAATAGTTCTTGAAGAACATGTATCGATGCATTTTGGAACCGATGGTTTTGTTATTGATCGAATTTTCATGCATTTTGGAACAGTGTTTTTGTATTTTGTGTACTTTTGGTAAAAATATTTTTAGTACCTTTTTTTTTAATGTGTACTTTTTCTTTCCCGATGTACTTTTGCACGTGGATAAATGTAAGTCGAGTAAAAGGAGGTTGAGTAGCCGTCGATTGCTCAATATGGGTAGTTATTTTGGTACAATGAAAAGTAAAATAGTGTACTTGCAATTGGACACATGGCGAATTTTGGTGGAGCTGCGGAGTCGAGTAGTTGCGCATGACCATTTTGGAGATTGAGTTTAAAAATGACCACAATAGGGACTCAAAGAAATATTTTGGCCCTTTATTGTACTTTTCTCTTGATTTTATTGTCAATTTTACCCTATAGATTATTAGTAGTAGTTTTGAATTAAAAAAACAAAAAAAACAAACAACCATTGTGGCAACTATGTCGTCGTCGGAGAGAGAAAACTGACGTGGCACAGATGACCTAGGTCACCACTGTGCATAGCCTTATACTATTTACAATATATCAAGTTTTTAAATACTTGATGCATTTAATACACAACTCATTTAATGAGTTGTAGTTTTTGTAATATCTTCGAGTTACCCAAGTCTTCTTTAAAAGTTCTTAAAAAGATATTGTAAAACCTTATACTACAATGCAAAAAAGCTTTTACAAAAATTTGATAGAATAGTAAAAAACTTTTGATAGTTTCAAAAAACTGAACCGAACCGATCAAAATCGAACTGAACCGAAAATCGATTTTGTGAAAAACATAAACCGAGAACCGAACCGAAGTGACCCGGTTTGATTTGGTTTTGTGTCTGTTCGGTTTGGTTTATACGGTTTAGGTGTGTTTTTCTCGTTTTTGGCTCGAACCGAACCAAACCGAAACCCGAAAATCATAATAATATAACCGAAAACCGAACCGAATATGATCGGTTTTGTTTCGATCGATCTGGTTTGGTTCGGTTTTCAGTCCGCTTTGCTCAACCCTAGTTGCACCAATCACTACACCAATCACATTTTATTATATGATATTAACATACATATCATTGTGTGCATTTTCTTTTGTAAAACTTGTGTGGATGTAGTATTACTCTAGATTTTATACGTCATAAACATTATATTTTAAATACAACATATATGTTGTTTTAAAATAAAACATGTATATGCACGAGATTATAAATATCAAAATTAAATCACGAGTTATTGGGTATGTAAAATAAATACATGAGGTTGTGCATTATCTGAACAACTCATGTTATTCCGATTATGAGTTTAGTTACGTAAAGATATTCGTAAAAATAATTTTCATATTATATGCTCAATTAGTACTCTTGTTATTCCTTTTATAAGTGTAATAACTTATGTACACGGGTTAGAAAATTAAATACGGCTAAAATATTATTAATGAAAATATAAATATCAAATGTAAGCATGAGTTCCGGTGATATGAAAATAAATATACACGACTAAACTTATAAGAACGACTCGTGTAATTCCTATTTAAAGTTTATATAAAAATATCCTAAAAAATATTTTTAAAAAACTTTATATTTAAATTTCATCAACGATCATTATATGTTATTGAACTCGCATATTGTGTACAACATGATATCAATAGTTGAATTTAAATAGCAAAATTAACCTCAACAACCATGTCAGTTAAAGAAATTTAAATATTTCATCTAATAATTTTTTTACAAATTATTAATCGATATTAATACATAATGAATCAAAATATATTTACAAAAACTCGTGCATTAAACACGGCAAGTTCTTTACAAAATATTAGTTGTAGTTATATAACACTTGCACAATATTAAACACGGGCAAGTTCTTATATGTTCGTATTTTTAATGAAAATTTTAAAATTAATTTGATTTATATGTAGCACATGTACGGGACTTATAACCATGATTTATATAAGACGATTATTCTACACATAGATACAACAAGAATAAATATAAGTTATAATAATAGTAAGAATAAGCGAATACTTGAAATATAAATTAGTAGAATTAATATTACTTAATAAGCAAGTATAAGATGACTCAGTTTAAAAAATAAATTAAAGGAAAATAAAATAAAATAAAAATAAAAATAAAAGTTGTATAAGATGACACCAATGTCTAAAGACTTGAAGCAAGTGTTTAATTTATAACAGAAATAAAAATGTTCGAAGGTTTTCTTTCATTGTTGGTTCTTCTTGGTTCAATTCCTACATCAGTATTGGTTCATGCTCAGGATGATCAATCAGGTACTAACTCATAATCTCTCTAAATACCACCACTAAGCATCTTCATCTAACCTCTTTGATCAACATTTCATTGCAGGCTTCATAAGCATAGATTGTGGTATTGTTGAAGGCTCAAACTACATAGATAATCTTACAAACATGCCGGATTCATAGACGTGGTGATATCCATAATATATTGGACATATACAACTCGGCATTGATACGCAGTTAACACACTTAGAAGTTTTCCTCAAAATCCTAGAAACTGCTACACCCTAAAACCAACGCAAGGAAAGGGTAATAGGTATCTAATAAGGGCAAGGTTTAAGTATGGGACTTACGACTTTAAGGTTCAACTTCCGTAATTTGATGTATATCTTGGACCCGACATCGGGATACAGTGAAATTTAATTTATCATCCAAATCAACATACACATAGATTATACATGTTTTATCATCGATTATATAAATGTTTGTCTTATAAACACAGGTCGTGGTATGCCTTTTGTATCAGCTGTAACATATTGGATTTCACAAACACATCAAATCATGATCAACAAGGGCGTATAACTTGAGGTTTTAGAGAGAAATAGTTAGAGGTTTTGGGAACTTAGTGATAGAAAGTGAAAGTATTATTATGAGCTCCAACCCTCTACCTTGGGAGGTAGAGGGTATTTATAGTCTTACATAAAACGCCACCTACGGCCGTGGATCGCATACATGGGTAAAGACCCGTCCGTCCTCCACGGGTTACTTAACTAAATACTATCTAACATAAAATAACAACGACTACGAGCTTTCTACGATTACATATACTTGAGGTGACCGACACTTTAATAACTGGATTTACTAAATCCTAACAATCTCCCCTAAAGGAGGTCACCTCAAAATACATTGAATACAAACAGATATTACATTAAGATTGTTCTTGGATTCTTGTTAAAGTTCTTTGCTCAAGAGTCCGTAGTCATTGATTCTTCATTTTGCATGTTTGGTTAAACCAAGTGGAGCTCTTTAACCGATCCACGTGATAATGAGTTTGAGCCAAAGATGAGATCATCACCACCATAAATCTCGACTCTTCCATTGTGGTGTTGACATTATGTGAAGTTGTGACTTTAGGACCGACATGCTCACATTCGGATCATGAAAAAAATTCACCTGAGTAGCGGAAGCTTTAGTTGATTCATGATATTTGCGGCAGTAAGCGAAGCATGGAATGAAAATATCGAGTCGTTGATGCATTTATCTTGATTTCTTTAGAAATGAATGTGTTGTGTGAGCATGCGGCTATGGATTGACCTCTCCATTCGATCACCGCAAACGTTAGGCGTACCTACATACAATGCTTAGCAATAAAGCGCACGAAAGTGTCTTTGATCATTTTCGTTGAATTGAGGTACACGACCCACGGTTCCCGCTGATCAATACAAGCACCGCCTGTGATCGGTATAATTTGAAGAATCTCCTTGACAGGGTTTCGCACCGTTCTAGTCGTTCTCAAACCGAACGTCTCAAAGAAGACAACACGGAGTGAGTGAACCAAATAATTTGAGATTCACCGATTGATGAAAAGAGATTTGAAAAACAATCGAGTCTTGCTCAATAAAGTGTTTTTGCAATATAACGAGGGTTTTGAGAAAATCAATTATCAATCATAAACACCTTTTATATTTGAAATATTCATACACAACAATGTGCTAAAGAAAAGAATTTTAAGCACAACGACCGGTTTTCAAAGGTATCCGTCAATCCATAACTCGAACGTGATTGATTCATAAGTTTGAATCGCCCCATTGTTTCTCGCTCGTGTTGATCTATTGGATAGATCTCACATGCCACCTACCAAGAGCTTGTTTGATGTTGGCTCTAGAAGGATTTCCATCTTCATTGTGAATATGTTTGCATATCACTCGGATGTTCGCAAACCACAAGGATAATGCGTGGGACTCATAAGATATAATATCTCTTTCCACATTGTGTGAAACAGAGAGTCTTCATTGACAAAGTGTCCTAAAGAGATTTATTTGATGATCTCGTGGCTCTAGACTCAATTGTGCACATTTGGTTCCTATCTTTGGAGACTAGGAGAGGGTCTCCTTCTTCAATATCAATAATCTTTAAGAGAAATTTGATAGATTATGTAGGTTCCCGTGAGAATGAAACAAGTCCCTTTTAAGAGAAACTTGAGTAGCTTGGGAAGTTGTAGTGCAGTCGTCACCGGGTCCATGACGCCTTGTCTTCAATACCGGTGTTACCTTAGTAACAATCAAGAGCATATGTATTGAACCCGGTTTACGCCTTAAGGTTGAATAATTGGAGGCTATTTATTTTCACCCTTTTCTCATTCAATTCTTTTCATTCTTCAACCCTTCAAGCTTACCGAGACTTCATAACTAGAACCTTGTTGGGTTTATTCCAGTTCTAGCTCTATCTCATCCGCACTCTTCCCATATCTCACTTTTCTCTTTTTTCCATCATACGTAAGGACTCTACACTATCTAGTGGATTGTCCCTGGGTAGATCCTCCCAAGATCAAGCGGGATCGTGGAACGAATACCTAACCTAACCATCCTTATATCACCATACATAAAGTAAATTTGGTCGGTCTATTTGGTATTGTTCATCCGCCATTGGAACCAATTGATAACCATTTGAAAATTAATCCGGATACTTGTGATATATTATCAAAGCATTTTATACCGAATTGTTTTTGATATTTTTAGAAAAGAGCTCCCCTCAACATGTGCATCATGTGTTTGAAATTGTTTTGGCACACGGAGGCAAGAGGAAGGATTCACTTTTTGATTACCATTTTCTAAATGATATCAACATCACTTTCCGATCAAAATTAGCATTTTTCATACTTTGTTAAGGGAATTTTTTTTTTTTTTTTTTTATTTTTTTTGGAAAGGATGTGGTTTTCAAAAGTTTCTCCCCTCAATATGTGCATAGATATTAGAAAGTGTTTTGCACATATTAGGAAAATCGCACATTGAAACAAATCAATCACGCTTTCAATACATTTTGGTTTGAAATAGATGCTCCCTCAACATGTGCATGAAAAATTTGAAATCGTTTGGCACACGTGGGAGGAGAGCTTGTAAAACACTTTAAAACCATTTATCGAATTATCGCTTAAACCCAATTTAAATCACAAATTCTCCCCGATCACAATTTTCAAATCATTTGAGATTTGTGATCTCAGAGATTTAAATTGATTTTTGAAAACTTTGAGGAGAATTGTGAGTTGCTTATGAAAACATTTAACCGATAAGGATCAAATATGAGACTTTAAACTCCAAAGATTAAACATGCATGAGTATATTTTGAAAACAATTATATGACAAATAACCTTTTGATTTAATTGAAATCATTCTCCCCTCAATTAATGACATAAGTTATTGATTGAGAGATAAAGATTTTGACAACCGTTAAGTCCGTGATGATTTTCAAAAATTGAGTCCGAGTTATTTTTCAAAGCTATTAGTTTTCATTAGATAGCAAATATTAGTTTATAGAAACAGAGCATGAGATTTGAAATATAAGATAAAGTATGGCTCGTTCTTTCTTTTAAAAACGGGTTATAGACTGAAATGACTATAAGCTTTTGTTTTACTTTCTCTCAATTTTTTTTAAACAAATTATGTATATTCGAAGAACATCTAAAAACCCGTGACATTCTTAGAATGTCAACACAAAGTCCGTAGATGATATCGAACAAGGAAAACAAGAAAAAAAACAATATTTTTGGGATTTTTCAAGATTTTCTAACTTTTTTATGGATTTTGAAAAATTTATATTTTTCTATTTGCTTTTTGTTAGTTTTGAAATTTTGTATTTTGCTTTTGGAATAACTATTTACAAGAGATGGATGAAGAAAAACCTTTTACTCATCTTCTTCCTCTTGAAGACGTTTAAGTGTTTCCGGTTGTAGGCTCTTTAGATCAAGTCGTGGAAGGATAAACTCAAAACGTTCTCTAGGAAGAGCTTTGGTGAAGATGTCTGCTAACTGGTATTCAGTCCTCACAAAATAAAGTTCCACCAAACTGTTTTCCACTTGCTCCCTGATAAAATGATGTCGAATGTCGATGTGCTTTGCTCTTGAGTTTTGTACGTTGTTGCATAAGAGAGCAATGGCACTTTGTTATCACAATACGAGGATGTTGTTGAATTTAAAGCCATAGTCGATAATGGGATCTCATCCATAGGATTTGAGCACAACAAGATGACATGGCTATGTATTCAGCCTCTGTAGAGGATATCAAGTACTCATTTGTTTCTTAGAAGACCACCACAAGCTTATCACCCAAAAATCGAGCACCTCCGGGCGTATTTCGACGTGTATCTTGACATCCTGCATGATCAAGATCTGCATAGGCGCTAGTGACATATCGGTGTACTTAGGGTACCAAAGTCCCATATTGATGGTTCCTTGGAGATACCGAAGACCCGCTTAACCGCTTCAAGGTGCTTTTTGGTAGGCTTAGCTCGGTATCTAGCACACATGCAAACAAATAACAAAATGTCGGTTCATCGGTTGTGAGGTACATCGGGATCCAATCATACGACAATATTTCGTTTGGTCTACCATGATCCCCGAGTGGTCCTCATCCGGTTAGTACGCTCTATAATGGGAGTGTCAATCAGGTCACAAGAATCAAATCCAAATTTCTTTAAAATCTCATTTGCATATTTAGATTGATTTATTAAATGCCTCCGGACTTTGTGAAATTTGTAATCCCAAGAAAATGACATTTGTCCCATCATTGACATTTGAAATTTGGAACCCATTTCATTTGAAAAATGGTCACATTCATTGGGGTCCGTCGAGGCAAAAATAATATCATCAACATAGATTTGAACGTGAATTAAATGTTTGCACGACTTTACGGTGAACAATGTCGATCAATCGCTCTTTTGTCGAATCCAGCAGATAGAAGAAACTTTGATAGCGTATCATACCATGCCCTTGGAGCTTGCTTCAAACCGTAAAGAGCCTTCTTCAAGCGATAGACATGAGTAGGATGCTCGGATTCACAAAGCCTTCGTGTTGGGCGACGATACGACTTCTTTAAGATCTCCGTTAAGAAAAGCCGTCTTCACATCCATCCGATAGACCACCATGTTCTTACTTGCGATTAGCCAAGAAGATTCGATTGCCTCGACACGAGCAACCGGAGCAAATGATTCTTCAAAGTCAATACCCTCCCTTGACGGTATCCTTTTGCAACCAATCGAGCCTTGTTTTTAATACATCACCATGCTCATCAAGTTTTACTTTGAAGATCCACTTTAGAGAAATGATCATAGCACGATCGGGAGCGGTACTAATTCCCATACATCTAGTCGATCAAACTCATGAATTTACGCTTGCATGGCAATCGAACCAAATTGCCTTCATTCATGGCGCTTTAATATCTTTGGTTCGACCTTGGATAGTATGGAGTTGAAGAAGCACCATAAGGCATCAGTTGCAAGTTCTTTGCGAGTGGATACTGGACGAGAGGGATTTCCAATGATGTTGTCCAATGGATGATCATGTGTCCATTTTCTAAGGTGTTCGTGTGGTTGTTATTGAGGAACTGAAGTAGCAGAGTAAATTTCTCCTAATGAAGATGGTTCTGATGATGATTTAGGAGTAAATATGTTTTCAAAGGGAGCATCTTCAGGAGTAGCAAAGGGATTATCTCCATCATAGGTGCCAGACACAATTCCATGATGTACACTCGATGATTGATGATTTGTTGATGAGACAGAGTGATCAGCAGCAGCGCTTGACTTAATGACATAGAAACCGAAGGGTTAACTTCATTGTCGTGATAGGAACACCTCTGTTGATGGAATTGATAGATCATTAGCACTTGGCTCATAGTGTTCATCAAACATTGGATCAAACAATTTCTTCAAATCATCTTCCAAGGAGGTACATAAGGAGTTCTTGGTGAGGATTTAGAACAGAGTAGAACCGATAGGACTACTTGATGAAGTTTGAGATGCGGGTCCGAATCGATAGTCGTGGAGCCATTTGCCCGCATGACTCATCGAACGTGGCGAATAGTTTCCATGATATCTCGAGTTCTTTTGTTGTAGCGGCAACCCTTCTTGTTTGATGCATAACCTACAAAACTCCAATGTCCGCTTTAGCTCTTAATTTACCTAAATCTTGACCGTCATTCGTTGGATAGCACAACGCACCAAACACACGAAGGTAGGAGAGATCGGGTTTTCGCTTATGGACAAGTTCGTATGGAGTTTTTCCATGAGATGTGTATGAGGGAACGATTTTGGGTGTAGCAGCAAAGGCAATGGCTTCACCAGGAGAAACATTGGAACCTTTGAATAAATTAGCATTGTTCTTGCGGCTTCCACAAGAGTTCGATTGCCTTTCAACTACACCGTTATGTCGAGGAGTTCGTGGAACACTTCTTTGAAGACCGATTCCAACACTTTCATAAAATTGACTTAAGTCTTTGTTAACGAACTCATGCCATTGTCTGCTCGAACAATTCTAACCGTATTGTTAAGTCGAACTCGAAGTCGCTTGATAAGTTTGATGATGACATCTGGAGTTTCATCCTTTGTCCTCAAAAACTTTACCCAAGTAAATCGAGAGTAGTCATCAACAACGACTAAAATATATTTCTTCCCATTAATCGTTTGCACTCTCATTGGTCCGCACAAATCCATATGAAGGGTATGTAGAACTTCCATTACTGAGTTTGTGGGCATATTTCTTGCTTTTTCCCAATTGGCATGCTGAACAAAGATGATCTTTTTCATATTTTAATCTAGGTAAGCCTCTTACAAGATCCTTTCTGGAAAGATTGTTAATGGTGCCGAAGTTCAAGTGATTGAGACGACGATGCCATAACCATGATTTTGTCTTTGAAGCCTTTGACAACAAGCAGATTGGAGAAGACTTCATCATGTCTTCGATAAAGATGGTGTATAGATTTGAACCACGATTTCCTCTTAACAGTTCCACACCATCAAGTTCTCTAACGAAACAAGTATATTTTCTAAATGCCACTTCTAGATCGGAATCACAGAATTGACCAACATAAAACAAGTTATGACCAAGTCCTTCAACATAATATACCCTGGAGATTACACTTTTGCCAACAATATAGTCTCCATAACCCATAATTGCTCCAAAATGGTTGTTCACGAATCTAACAATCCTGATGAATTTACTCACGAGTTCATGAGCCGCAGTGATCTCCAAATATATGCTTGGAACGACTGAGTCCGGTACCACGTAATCGATTTGAACGATCCGCAATTGAACATGCACAAGAATGGATAATCGGATAATTGGGATCCCCATGCAAGAATGGGTTCCATTTGGTTAGTAATGATGATTGGAACACCTACATCGAAGTAGAAATAATGGAAACATCGTGAATAGATGCAAAGCTAGTATCTCATTTGACCCTATTCAAAGTATGTTCACTTAAAGGAATAGTTCTACCAAGAGGCATCCATTTCCTAATGGGCATTGATCTAGATAATTTAGGGCACATCTCATTAAGATTGAATTTCGCCAAGAGGTATCCACGATAACCTATGTTACTAAATTTCCTTCCCTGTGGGTTTCCAATGTTTTCTAACCTTCTTCCGCCATTGCTTTCTACCCTTTTAGCATGATTCCTAACATTAACAGTTTTAACTCGAACATTTGACAAGATTAATCAAATCATTCACACCACATTCATGATTAGTAACGAAAACAAGCAAATCATCATTACATGGTTTGCAGTTGTAGCGAATCGAATTAATTACAAGACGCTTATAGCTAATACTAGAATCAACACGATTCGCTTTATTCAAATCAAACTTAGTGTTCCTAGGGTGGTCTTCTACTCTTCCAATGCACATTCTTAGCTTGCGAGGTCCTATCTTGCTTGGTATTGCCTGGAGGCTTTGACCCGCTTGATTTTATATCACTGATTACTCCTGTAGAGGGAATTATGGGAACATTAGTTGGTTGGTCTACTTTTTGCATTCCTGAACTAGACGTGCAGGGATCTGAACTACTAGAAGGCACTTTATGTCACAATTCTCAATTTCCGGTCATTTCTCAAACTCAAAATTCACCATTTCAAATCGGTTCGTGCATGGTTTTGCATTTTTCATTAAACGTTTATTTTCTTATTAAATAAACGCTATCGCGTAAACATTATTTGAACTTTTGATCCGACACTTCCAAAAATTTTCCCGATATATTTTCATGCTTATTTTAAGATTATAAAATAATATTATGAGTTTACCCAGTGTTTTAAATTTATTTTGTATATAAATTGTTATAATTATATAATTACGACGGTTTTCTTAAATATTACACGATAATTATTATTTCACTCAAATTTTGCAAGAAATGTATTTTTATAATTTTTATGACTTCAATATATTTTATCTTGACCCGTTAAAATTTATTTTTAGCTAACACTACCCTAAAAGCTTAAATATGTATACAAGTTATTAATTATCCTTAGTTATCTACACATCTACTCTACATTAATACAATTAATTATCACTAAATGCATCAAGTCTCTTTCTTTTTATATATGTCGACCAAGAGGTGACTCATACTTAACTTTGCTAAATATCTTTCATTATTACTCATATTATACTACTCATGACTCAACACATACAACTCCAAAATACATAGTGAAAATCAAATTATCTCTTCTTCTCTAGCTCCATAACCGCAATCACA
>CM040243.1:211566547-211650260 GCA_022545495.1 Chrysanthemum lavandulifolium | reverse complement strand
GGAGGCATTTAATAAATCAATCTAAATATGCAAATGAGATTTTAAAGAAATTTGGATTTGATTCTTGTGACCTGATTGACACTCCCATTATAGAGCGTACTAACCGGATGAGGACCACTCGGGGATCATGGTAGACCAAACGAAATATTGTCGTATGATTGGATCCTCGATGTACCTCACAACCGATGAGACCGACATTTTGTTATTTGTTTGCATGTGTGCTAGATACCGAGCTAAGCCTACCAAAAAGCACCTTGAAGCGGTTAAGCGGGTCTTCGGTATCTCCAAGGAACCATCAATATGGGACTTTGGTACCCTAAGTACACCGATATGTCACTAGCGCCTGTCATGCAGATCTTGATCATGCAGGATGTCAAGATACACGTCGAAATACGCCCGGAGGTGCTCGATTTTGGGTGATAAGCTTGTGAGTGGTCTTCTAAGAAACAAATGAGTACTTGATATCCTACAGAGGCTGAATACATAGCCATGTCATCTTGTTGTGCTCAAATCCTATGGATGAGATCCCATTATCGACTATGGCTTTAAATTCAACAACATCCCTCGTATTGTGATAACAAAGTGCCATTGCTCTCTTATGCAACAACGTACAAAACTCAAGAGCAAAGCACATCGACATTCGACATCATTTTATCGAGGAGCAAGTGGAAAGCAGTTTGGTGGAACTTTATTTTGTGAGGACTGAATACCGGTTAGCGAGACATCTTCACCAAAGCTCTTCCTAGAGAACGTTTGAGTTTATCCTTCCACGACTTGATCTAAAGAGCCTACAACCGGAAACACTTAAGCGTCTTCAAGAGGAAGAAGATGAGTAAAGGTTTTCTTCATCCATCTCTTGTAAATAGTTATTCCAAAAGCAAAATACAAAATTTCAAAACTAACAAAAGCAAATAGAAAAATATAAATTTTCAAAATCCATAAAAAAGTTAGAAAATCTTGAAAAATCCCAAAAATATTGTTTTTTTTCTTGTTTTCCTTGTTCGATATCATCTACGGACTTTGTGTTGACATTCTAAGAATGTCACGGGTTTTTAGATGTTCTTGAATATACATAATTTGTTTAAAAAATTGAGAGAAAGTAAAACAAAAGCTTATAGTCATTTCATCTATAACCCGCTTTTTAAAAGAAAGAACGAGCCATACTTTATCTTATATTTCAAATCTCATGCTCTGTTTCTATAAACTAATATTTGCTATCTAATGAAAACTAATAGCTTTGAAAAATAACTCGGACTCAATTTTTGAAAATCATCGGACTTAACGGTTGTCAAAATCTTTATCTCTCAATCAATAACTTATGTCATTAATTGAGGGGAGAATGATTTCAATTAAATCAAAAGGTTATTTGTCATATAATTGTTTTCAAAATATACTCATGCATGTTTAATCTTTGGAGTTTAAAGTCTCATATTTGATCCTTATCGGTTAAATGTTTTCATAAGCAACTCACAATTCTCCTCAAAGTTTTCAAAAATCAATTTAAATCTCTGAGATCACAAATCTCAAATGATTTGAAAATTGTGATCGGGGAGAATTTGTGATTTAAATTGGGTTTAAGCGATAATTCGATAAATGGTTTTAAAGTGTTTTACAAGCTCTCCTCCCACGTGCCAAACGATTTCAAATTTTTCATGCACATGTTGAGGGAGCATCTATTTCAAACCAAAATGTATTGAAAGCGTGATTGATTTGTTTCAATGTGCGATTTTCCTAATATGTGCAAAACACTTTCTAATATCTATGCACATATTGAGGGGAGAAACTTTTGAAAACCACATCCTTTCCAAAAAAAAAAAAAAAAAAAAAAAAAAATTCCCTTAACAAAGTATGAAAAATGCTAATTTTGATCGGAAAGTGATGTTGATATCATTTAGAAAATGGTAATCAAAGAAGTGAATCCTTCCTCTTGCCTCCGTGTGCCAAAACAATTTCAAACACATGATGCACATGTTGAGGGGAGCTCTTTTCTAAAAATATCAAAAACAATTCGGTATAAAATGCTTTGATAATATATCACAAGTATCCGGATTAATTTTCAAATGGTTATCAATTGGTTCCAATGGCGGATGAACAATACCAAATAGACCGACCAAATTTACTTTATGTATGGTGATATAAGGATGGTTAGGTTAGGTATTCGTTCCACGATCCCGCTTGATCTTGGGAGGATCTACCCAGGGACAATCCACTAGATAGTGTAGAGTCCTTACGTATGATGGAAAAAAGAGAAAAGTGAGATATGGGAAGAGTGCGGATGAGATAGAGCTAGAACTGGAATAAACCCAACAAGGTTCTAGTTATGAAGTCTCGGTAAGCTTGAAGGGTTGAAGAATGAAAAGAATTGAATGAGAAAAGGGTGAAAATAAATAGCCTCCAATTATTCAACCTTAAAGCGTAAACCGGGTTCAATACATATGCTCTTGATTGTTACTAAGGTAACACCGGTATTGAAGACAAGGCGTCATGGACCCGGTGACGACCGCACTACAACTTCCCAAGCTACTCAAGTTTCTCTTAAAAGGGACTTGTTTCATTCTCACGGGAACCTACATAATCTATCAAATTTCTCTTAAAGATTATTGATATTGAAGAAGGAGACCTCTCCTAGTCTCCAAAGATAGGAACCAAATGTGCACAATTGAGTCTAGAGCCACGAGATCATCAAATAAATCTCTTTAGGACACTTTGTCAATGAAGACTCTCTGTTTCACACAATGTGGAAAGAGATATTATATCTTATGAGTCCCACGCATTATCCTTGTGGTTTGCGAACATCCGAGTGATATGCAAACATATTCACAATGAAGATGGAAATCCTTCTAGAGCCAACATCAAACAAGCTCTTGGTAGGTGGCATGTGAGATCTATCCAATAGATCAACACGAGCGAGAAACAATGGGGCGATTCAAACTTATGAATCAATCACGGTTCGAGTTATGGATTGACGGATACCTTTGAAAACCGGTCGTTGTGCTTAAAATTCTTTTCTTTAGCACATTGTTGTGTATGAATATTTCAAATATAAAAGGTGTTTATGATTGATAATTGATTTTCTCAAAACCCTCGTTATATTGCAAAAACACTTTATTGAGCAAGACTCGATTGTTTTTCAAATCTCTTTTCATCAATCGGTGAATCTCAAATTATTTGGTTCACTCACTCCGTGTTGTCTTCTTTGAGACGTTCGGTTTGAGAACGACTAGAACGGTGCGAAACCCTGTCAAGGAGATTCTTCAAATTATACCGATCACAGGCAGACTTGTATTGATCAGCGGGAACCGTGGGTCGTGTACCTCAATTCAACGAAAATGATCAAAGACACTTTCGTGCGCTTTATTGCTAAGCATTGTATGTAGGTACGCCCAACGTTTGCGGTGATCGAATGGAGAGGTCAATCCATAGCCGCATGCTCACACAACACATTCATTTCTAAAGAAATCAAGATAAATGCATCAACGACTCGATATTTTCATTCCATGCTTCGCTTACTGCCGCAAATATCATGAATCAACTAAAGCTTCCGCTACTCGGGTGAATTTTTTTCATGATCCGAATGTGAGCATGTCGGTCCTAAAGTCACAACTTCACATAATGTCAACACCACAATGGAAGAGTCGAGATTTATGGTGGTGATGATCTCATCTTTGGCTCAAACTCATTATCACGTGGATCGGTTAAAGAGCTCCACTTGGTTTAACCAAACATGCAAAAATGAAGAATCAATGACTACGGGCTACTGAGCAAAGAACTTTAACAAGAATCCAAGAACAATCTTAATGTAATATCTGTTTGTATTCAATGTATTTTGAGGTGACCTCCTTTAGGGGGAGATTGTTAGGATTTAGTAAATCCAGTTATTAAAGTGTCGGTCACCTCAAGTATATGTAATCGTTAGAAAGCTCGTAGTCGTTGTTATTTTATGTTAGATAGTATTTAGTTAAGTAACTTCGTGGAGGACGGACGGGTCTTTACCCACTGTATGCCTGATCCACAGCCCGTAGGTGGCGTTTTATGTAAGACTATAAATACCCTCTACCTCCCAAGGTAGAGGGTTGGAGCTCATAATAATACTTTCACTTTCTATCACTAAGTTCCCAAAACCTCTAACTATTTCTCTCTCTAAAACCTCAAGTTATACGCCCCTTGTTGATCATGATTTGATGTGTTTGTGAAATCCAATATGTTACAGCTGATACAAAAGGCATACCACGACCTGTGTTTATAAGACAAACATTTATATAATCTGATGATAAAACATGTATAATCTATGTGTATGTTGATTTGGATGATAAATTAAATTTCACTGTATCCCAGTAATCAGGTCCAAGATATACATCAAATTCTGGAAGTTGAACCTTAAAGTCGTAAGTCCCATACTTAAACCTTGCCCTTATTAGATACCTATTACCCTTTCCTTGCGTTGGTTTTAGGGTGTAGCAGTTTCTAGGATTTTGAGGAAAACTTCTAAGTGTGTTAACCTGCGTATCAATGCTGCCAGAGTTGTATATGTCCAATATATTATGGATATCACCACTGTCTATGAATCCAGCATGTTTGTAAGATTATCTATGTAGTTTGAGCCTTCAACAATACCACAATCTATGCTTATGAAGCCTGCAATGAAATGTTGATCAAAGAGGTTAGATGAAGATGCTTAGTGGTGGTATTTAGAGAGATTATGAGTTAGTACCGATTGATCATCCCGAGCATGAACCAAATCGATGTAGGAATTGAACCAAGAAGAACCAACAATGAAAGAAAACCTTGAACATTTTTATTTACATTATAAATTAAACACTTGCTTCAAGTCTTTAGACATTGGTGTCATCTTATACAACTTTTATTTTTATTTTTATTTTATTTTATTTTCCTTTAATTTATTTTTTTAAACCGAGTCATCTTATACTTGCTTATTAAGTAATATTAATTCTACTAATTTATATTTCAAGTATTCGCTTATTCTTACTATTATTATAACTTATATTTATTCTTGTTGTATCTATGTGTAGAATAATCGTCTTATATAAATCATGGTTATAAGTCCCGTACATGTGCTACATATAAATCAAATTAATTTTAAAATTTTCATTAAAAATACGAACATATAAGAACTTGCCGTGTTTAATATTGTGCAAGTGTTATATAACTACAACTAATATTTTGTAAAGAACTTGCCGTGTTTAATGCACGAGTTTTTGTAAATATATTTTGATTCATTATGTATTAATATCGATTAATAATTTGTAAAAAATTATTAGATGAAATATTTAAATTTCTTTAACTGACATGGTTGTTGAGGTTAATTTTGCTATTTAAATTCAACTATTGATATCATGTTGTACACAATATGCGAGTTCAATAACATATAATGATCGTTGATGAAATTTAAATATAAAGTTTTTAAAATATTTTTAGGATATTTTTATATAAACTTTAAATAGGAATTACAGTCGTTCTTATAAGTTTAGTCGTGTATATTTATTTTCATATCACCGGAACTCATGCTTACATTTGATATTTATATTTTCATTAATAATATTTTAGCCGTATTTAATTTTCTAACCCGTGTACACATAAGTTATTACACTTATAAAAAGGAATAACAAGAGTACTAATTGAACGCATATAATATGAAAATTATTTTTCTGAATATCTTTACGTAACTAAACTCATAAATCGGAATAACATGAGTTGTTCGTATACGTACAACCTCATGTATTTATTTTACATACCCAATAACTCGTGATTTAATTTTGATATTTATAATCTCGTGCATATACATGTTTTATTTTTAAAACAACATATATGTTGTATTTAAAATATAATGTTTATGACGTATAAAATCTAGAGTAATACTACATCCACACAAGTTTTACAAAAGAAAATGCACACAATGATATGTATGTTAATATCATATAATAAAATGTGATTGGTGTAGTGATTGGTGCAACTAGGGTTGAGCAAAGCGGACTGAAAACCGAACCAAACCAGATCGATCGAAACAAAACCGATCATATTCGGTTCGGTTTTCGGTTATATTATTATGATTTTCGGGTTTCGGTTTGGTTCGGTTCGAGCCAAAAACGAGAAAACACACCTAAATCAGATAAACCAAACCGAGCAGACACAAAACCAAATCAAACCGGGTCACTTCGGTTCGGTTCTCGGTTTATGTTTTTCACAAAATCGATTTTCGGTTCAGTTCGATTTTGATCGGTTCGGTTCAGTTTTTTGAAACTATCAAAAGTTTTTTACTATTCTATCAAATATTTGTAAAAGCTTTTTTGCATTGTAGTATAAGGTTTTACAATATCTTTTTAAGAACTTTTAAAGAAGACTTGGGTAACTCGAAGAGATTACAAAAACTACAACTCATTAAATGAGTTGTGTATTAAATGCATCAAGTATTTAAAAACTTGATATATTGTAAATAGTATAAGGCTATGCACAGTGGTGACCTAGGTCATCCGTCACACGTCGCTTTTCTCTCCAAACGACGACATAGTTGCCACAATGGTTGTTTGTTTTTTTGTTTTTAATTCAAAACTACTACTAATAATCTATAGGGTAAAATTGACAATAAAATCAAGAGAAAAGTACAATAAGGGGCCAAAATATTTCTTTGAGTCCCTATTGTGGTCATTTTTAAACTCAATCTCCAAAATGGTCATGCGCAACTACTCGACTCCGCAGCTCCACCAAAATTCGCCATGTGTCCAATTGCAAGTACACTATTTTACTTTTCATTGTACCAAAATAACTACCCATATTGAGCAATCGACGGCTACTCAACCTCCTTTTACTCGACTTACATTTATCCACGTGCAAAAGTATCTCGGGAAAGAAAAAAGTACACATTAAAAAAATAAAAAAATGTATAAAAAAGATTTTTACCAAAAGTACACAAAATACAAAAACACTGTTCCAAAATGCATGAAAATTCGATCAATAACAAAACCATCGGTTCCAAAATGCATCGATACATGTTCTTCAAGAACTATTATCCCAATCTGATCCGATTAAATTTCACTCACAAACACAAACACAAACACAAACACACAACATATACTATCTGATCCGACACGGATTAACACCACTAACACCGATTGAGTAATGCCTATTAACACGATTGAGTAGATCGGATTTGGGGTTATGTCCAATGGATTCACCCTTTCACCGTGTTGATGTAAGTATTTTTAGGTTTGGGGTTGTTACAGATCAGTTTTGAGTCCTCTTGGGTATATTATTTTTTCAGGTGGAAAAAGTTAGTCAGTTGTAAAAACCAAATCTGTTTTGTGGCTTTAGATGTAATAAATGTTTAATCTTGTAGTTAGTATCATGTATTTCTTGTTCGATAACACAATATACCCATGAAGACTCAATAATCCGATGAGTTAGTATCATGTATAAATTAGTATTATTTTCATATTTGTTTTTGTTAACCTAGGTCTATGACAAGATCTTTCAACAACTCAACATTAGCGACTTCACGCAAAGTAAACAAACCGTCGTCCAATGCAACCAAGGCTTAAGAAAGTAGAAATAATTGGTTTGTCCAATCTCATAACCGATTTGGGTCATGAGAGCATCCATTTCATCAACGGATACCTCTTTTATTTTCACATGATCAACAAGGCATTTCTTGCCTCCTTGATATATTCTACCTGGAAAGTATTTAAATGTACCTTCATAATGGAACCTCATGCTAAAGGATCTGGTTGACCATTGTATAAAAATGTACAAAAACAATGTTAAGATAAAGTTACCTAAAGGGAATAACTTAAAGCAGTGGTACTAACATATGATTGTAATAGACTATAACCAAAAACACTTACAATATCTCCGATTGCGACTTTTCCTCAATTTCATGGTCATCAAAGAAAAGATATTCTCTTATTCGCCATAGAGTAAATCCAAGGTTGGTGTTTGTTATTTTCTTACTTAGATTATTTGATTTGATGATTGACATTGCATTAGGGTTTTTTATATAGGCTTCCAAAACAAGTTTGGGGATGAGCAATGAGTACACAACTTTGTTATATTCTACATAATGGCGAGAAATTAGACAAGACATCTGCTATAGTACATCAAGTAAAAAGACTTTTCTACCCTCAACGGTAGCAGGATAATGGGGTTTTCTGGAGTATAACGGGACGTTGACATCGGCGTTAATGGTTAAGGGACGAGTTTGGCATATAAAGCCCATGTTTTGGACCTCCGACGATGATAATGCTCAGGTTTGTCCCATCTCGAAGCGCAGTGACAAGTTTAGGGACCAACGGTGTATTTTAGTCTTTTTTTAATTTATTTGTTTATTTAATTTTTAATGTAAACTAAGTGTACAACCAAATTTAATTAAGATCATCCAAATCCCACCAAAATACATATATTTTTTTGGAAGATTTACACAAGATACTTCTTGCAACCTAATCTAATTAAGATAATTCAAATCCTACCAAGATACATGTAATCTTTTGTTTTGATCTTCCAAGATTGTTTCTAAAAATGGAAGATCTTATATAATTAACCAAGTGATTAATTTTGTCTTATTATCCAATATGGTTAAGTATTTGTTAATTGTAGGATCATATACTATTTACTTCCAAAAATAGAAAATATCATCTACAAGCTTATATTTATAAAAACGTTTTTATTTAAATTAAAATGATTTGTATAAAATAAAGTGTAAGTAAACTTAAATGTAAATTTATTAAAAAATAAATAAATAAAATATATATATATATCTATACTACATAAAATAGAAAAACAGTCAAAGTGAAAAAGTGATAAAGTTTAATGGTCAAATGAGAGAGAAATATATTTGTGTAATTAATACTCTTATTAAAACACCCATTACTTAAAAGTACAATAATTTATTCACATTGTACAACCAATTTAAAGCATATCTACAAAATTAAAAACAACCAATTAAAACACCCCTTGTTAAAAAGTACAATGAAATTTTCACAATATACAATTTAAACAAGCTACAACATAATTCTAAATATAAAATAATTAAACACACTAATTAATGTTATTTTTAAAACACCCTAAACTGAAAAGTACATGTTATTATACACATTATACAAATTAATAAAACACACAAAGCTTCATACAAGCTAACAAGTTGATGGTACATATAGTTTTAAAAATCGGACCAGACTAACGGTTCAACGGAAACCGTGTCGCCATCGGGTCGGCTAAACAATAATGACCATCCGAAACGAACTAGAGATGACCCGTTAAAACCGATACAACCGGTGAATCGGTCTCATCAAGATCTATTTCTCGGTTAATTGTCACAGTCTTTCATCGCCATGCGAATGCTGTGGCACCCCGCTATATTATATATAAAAGAAAAACCAAAAGTAAAAGTAAAATTTGAAACTATTAACACATATCGAAAACCGGGTTGACCCAGTACGCTTCAAACCCGGTGGGTTGACCCTGTTTAATTTGACCCGTTTTGACCCAACTTGTCATATTGACTCGGTTTAAATCGACCCGTTTTTCGACGGGAATGGTTCAACCGGTTGAACCACCGGGTCGAACCGGGTTTCAAAACGTTATGTTTAATCCCCAAATCTTCAAACTTTTATTATTTTTCGTTTAGAACCTATAAACTTTTTTTTAACACAAAACGATCTGTCGCTATATAAATATACTATCTATAAGTTTTCTTCAAAAGCGATTATAATGTTTACAATTATGAGAAAATATGTGCCCGTTAGTGCACATTTAACTTTCAATAGGCTAAATCGCTCATTTCAAAAAAAAAGATGGGGCTAAATGTGCAAAATCTTTTACAAAATAGCCAAAATTAGCCAATTTTTATTTTATTTTGGGCTAATCATATTCACGCAAATTTTGGTCACCATTAATCCCATCCTTGTTAGTTTTCGCGACAAGTAGCGTGTGTTGTTAGTTTTATCCCATAAGCGATGTAATGTTTAATTTCATTTTCATTAAATGATTTTATATATTGTTTGATAGATGTTAAAATTTTGTCTAGACTTTAATTATCGTATAGTACAACCGTTTGCAATTGCATTTTCATCGGTTCACGTTCTATTTTAAACGCTACACAAAACACTCACCACAATATCACAAATCATTAATTATCGACGCTAGAAGCATTTGCCGCTAGCGCGAATTTTCGCCTAGTAATGATTAATGTCCAAATGTTTAGTGAAATATGCATGAGAAAATGTTCTTTGATCATCAACCAAGTTTTAGTAATCCATTATTCATACCTTAAGTGATTTCGTCAAATTGAAACTTACGTCTAATATTTGCGTAAAACGTATTTTAAAGATTCTCAATGCTTTATTAAATGATTTGATCAAAATGCAACATAACAAACATATTCGAACTTGTGTTCAAGCATGAGAGGATTTTCAAGACATCGAGAGGTGTTGATGAATATATGCTTTGATGATTTGTGGCTCTGAGTAAATTGTGCATCTTCGTTATGTATTACAAGTTACATGTTTGTCATTATTAAAACATAAAGGATCGTTTAATTTAAATATCATAATATTTGCACTAACAATTTTTTTTTTAGTAAAACAACATAAAAAAAAAAAAAAAAAAAAAAATGGGCATACCAATTCCAAAATTCTTATCTTTAAAACAAGTTTCAAGTACTGCAAAAGCATAAACCGTAAATATAAGCAAATCCAATAATCCAAGTTCCTTTTTTTTTCTTTTTCTTTTTTTCGTTTTGCAAAAGATAAGAGGATGTTTCTTTTAATTTTATATGATTTTAACTTTCACTAGTTTTATATTTACATGCACGCATGTGTTTTATTGACATAATTCTTACATAATGTGTTTTGATATAAGTCGCTAATACATCCAAATTTTAATTATTTGTTCATACAAATTGTAAATTATTTGATTTTAGTGATACAATTAAGAATGTAAATTTCTATTTTGGCAAGTATTTGTTCGGATGCATATCTGAAATTGTTAAATAAGAGTTTTTGTAACATTATGCTAATCTTTTATTCTTATATAGTTACAGTTGTAATATACGTGCCTGCGTGTGTTTTATCGTTTTTTTAATGAAATTTAGATTGACAAAATTATTTCAATTTAGACACTTTGTTGGCCAATTTTGCCACATGACAAAATTAAGCTCTTTATTACCTTTTTTTTTAAACGACGAGTAAGTACAGGATATAGTTAGTGGGTCGAGCCCGCAGATGACATTCAATTGGGCGGGATGCGGGTCTATAGGCCGTCTCGAAAGGATTCCCACTCCCTATTACCTCTAAAGAAAAACCTTCACGGAGAGACTCGAACTCAAAACCTCTCGCATTTAGTAACAACCTCGTGACCAACTCGCTAGGCGGGACGTTGGCTTTTCCATTACTTTTTTCACTTTTTAAAATCCTTATTTATGGTAACATATTTCATAAGCTTATATAGTTTTGGATTGATTCTCATGTTTATAAGCTTATTTTACTCCCTCCGTCCCATATTAAGTGTCCATAATGAAATCTTGTGATGTCCCAAATTAAGTGTCCAGAATCTATTTTAACCAATGAGATGAGACTTTAGTGGGTAAAAATAATATTTGATTGGTGAAAAGTGTAGTTTAGTGGAATTTTTTAAAACTTTGTGCACTTTGGAAGTGAACACTTAATAAGAGACGGAAGGAGTAATATTTACGCATAATAACCCAAAGCATCATAAGCTAAGTAGGGTTGGATCAGTTGGAAAACCCCTTGCCTCTCAACCGAAAAGTCAGGGTTTCGATACTCACACCCTACAAAAAGCCAAAGGTCCTCTCTACCTTAGGTAGAGGTAAAGCTATAGATACCCATAACCTGTAAAAGATGGCATTGGAAGTTAGTTTACTTTAATTTACTTTAACCCAAAGCATCATAAGCCAATAAAAAAGAAGCCCCTAAAGTAGAGGGTCCATTGTAGTCATAAAAAGGAAGATCAAAAGACTTTGAGGGACTCGAACAGTGTCAATAATGGCGAGAATTCCATGGGAGCCGTATGAAGATTATGGAGAAAATGTAAGATGGGCAAAACATTATTGTTCGAATCATCAGATATTGTTGGTTGGAGAAGGGATTTCTCATTTTCTTACAGTCTTGCTATGGCTTTTGGAGATGCTTCTAATATCGTAGCTACTTCTCTTGATTCTTATGGTATTTTTTTTACCCACTTTTATAAATTCATAATGTTATTCTTAAACCTTTCATTGTTTTCTAGGTTTCAGTTATCATATTTTGATGCATTCTATATGTTGATATGATTGTTTTTTGTCTGTTTTGGTTTTAGTATATTTTATTTATGGTACATGTGTAATTTTAATTTTGTTTGGTAACCGTGGTTTCGACCTTTTCGCTGATTAACCAATGGGGTTTTAACTCACGTCACGTCACACATACTCAAACCGGTAAAGTCCTCTGCTTTTCAAGAGGTTGCATGGCTGGACTCAAACCGGGTAAAAGGGCTCTCACAGTTTAGAAATGGTCTTTCGCCGATTGGCCACCCTTGAGTGGTTCATATCTTTTGTGATAAGCGTGTATTTGGTCACGTATGTGATGAATTTGAATCAATTTTGTTGGATGGGATGATTTTGAAAGGTTACTTGTTTATTGTGTTTGAAAAAGTATATTTTTAGGGCTTATGAGTTTTAATGATGAAAAAACTTTTTGGAATCTTTAGAATGCATAAGGTTAACCAAACACCCCTTTCTAGTAAACGAAAAGTGAGTCGTAAGTAGCAGATAAAAATTGTATATGCTCTAAATGTATACGAGCCATAATAAATGTATGATTGTTATAGTACGTGGTAAACTTTTATAACTATGTTTCGCATACTAATTGATTTTAAAGAAACACACAACCCATTTTATTTCGATATTGTCCAAAGATCAAAATTTTATCATTTCTCACTCAACGTGTTGGGGACATATTTTGAGTCAAATTTTATCATTTTATCATTGTACAGTTTTGAATACTGTTTGTAAGATTTGAGGTTAGAAAGGTTGAAATTCATAAACGAATTCCTTTTGGGTTTAACTCTTTTGTTGATGTTTCTTTCAAAAGATTCATGTTAAAAATACTATTCAAGCTATTGGGTGTCTTGGAAGAGTTTTTAGTTTTAAACAAGAAAATGAAAACCAGCTGGTTTCCTGATTTTGATAAATTATCTATGGTTGCTATTTTTTGTTAGATGTTGTGATCAAGAAGTACGAGAGAGCAAAAGCAAACTTGGATATTTTGTATCGTCTTGGAGCACAGTTATTACATGGAGTTGATGCAACGAAAATGAAGCTTTATACTGATCTACAAATGAGAAAGTTTGACCGCATTGTTTACAACTTTCCACATGCTGGTTTTCTTGGAAAAGAAGATGACATTCGTGTTATTACGTACGCCCTTGTAACTATTTCTTATGCTAGCTATTTATTTTCGTATTATTATTGGTTTTATGCTGCAAAACAAAATAAACTCCTGGTGGCCTTTAAACCACCATTTTTTTTCATTTAAAGTCTTCATTTTTCTTTTCATTTAAACTCTTCATTTCTCATTTTGTGTTGCTTGCAGGCAGCATAAAAATCTGGTGTGTGGTTTCTTTAAGAACGCAAGTAAAATGTTGCATCCATACGGTCAAGTCCATGTATCCCACAAAACTACGAACCCATTTGACTTATGGAATATTGAAGAACTCGCTTCTCAAAGCTCTTTATCATTGTTTGAGCGTGTGAAATTCAAGATTGAAGATTATCCTGGTTACAACAACAAAAGAGGAGAAGGTACAAGATCAGACAGCCCATTTCCTTTAGGAGAGTGCTGTACTTTCAAATTCATATTATATTCAGCATCCAACGAATCAATCGGCTCACATCATAGAAGTACTCAAGAACCCCAAACGTGTTCATCAGAAAGAGTGTACCCAAATATTGTTATGAATCATGCTCCTATTGTGAACAACAATCAATGCTATCGGGTTTTAGGGAGTATTTTGATCATGCACTTTCAACATATGGGCAAGCAGATGACTATATTTTCATTCTGTTCCGCATATGTTGAGGATCGGGTTTGAAAGATGCAGCGCTGAAAGTAATGTAAATCCCTTGAATGATTACATAATTCATTTGAAAGAGCTTCAATATATATGTGAACGAAGGATAGCATATTTGCAGAACCGTTTATTGGAAATAGATCGACCGTATGGCTTGTAGGTTTGGGTTCAACACACAAAAAGTCAGTGTATCCATGTTTCGTTTTCCTTGGTCTTTTGCATTATACGGATTTAACTTTTGTGCTAACACTCCAGATGCTGCTGTAATGCAGGATTGTGAAAAAAGCTATGTAAAATGTGGCTCTTGGATTTTGTATGTTTTAGTTTGTTTCTATGGATTTATTAGTTAATATCTATATCACCTCTATATAATACTCCGTAGCATTTACATTTGAGTATATACAAGTAGAAGGCATGACATGACGATCCTATAACTTTCAGAATACAAAAGGATGACTCGGCATGAAAATTATAGACTTAAGCTTGAAACAAAACCCGAACTGAACACCCTACATGTTTGGACTAGTTTGATCTCGGTTTGACTGACAAAATTTCTAACTTGAGAAACTTAAAAACTGTACAAATGAGCACCCTACTTGTTTGAGGAGAACTTATAGCGGCCATATTCTCGCAGATAATCAGGCTCTTTAGATTTTAACCCAACCACATAAGCAAAAAGCATTACAAGTCTGATTTCTTTGTAGAAACTAGCATATAGTAAGAAAATTTTCTCAGAAGCACTGATAATTCACCATGTTGATGTAACGACAAACCTGCCTCTCATAAAGGAAATTATGTATCCTTTAAAACTTTGTTCCAATAAATCTTCTTAATTACACGATCATTGCATGTAAAAAATCAAAAGAGATGATGAGACACAAGCTTGTCTTTGAATTGATGGGGTAGGATTGGCCCTTTTAAACGAATGCAAAACGTTTGAATTCTTTTGTTGTTGAAGGAACTCAAAAGTTAGAATTGAAGTTGATTATAACATTGATTTCCATCATCCAAAACACAGGTTTGTTTATGTATTCGTTTCTTCAAAAGCTATTATTTCATGGAGAAATGTTCATTATTTTGAAACACGATCGAAATACTGTAAAAGAGATACGGAGATCAAACTAGAGTTCGTACAAAAGTAATACGGAGTAACAACCTCTTTGTGATAACTACACTTCTCTTAAATCTTTTTATTTTATTATTTATTTTATAAATTTATTTTTATGTTAAAACTGCGAAACAAAACATACAGAAGAAAAAGATGAATTTAGCAAGTCAAAAGTAGCATAACATAAATAATACTTAGTAGAAAATCATAATCAACTGTGTTATCATGTTGATCATGAAGTGGGTAAAACTGTCGACAAAAAATACGGAATATAAAATATAAAATTTGACAAGTCAAAAGTAGCAAAAGAAAAAAAATACATAGGAAAAATGCATAAAAAATTGTCTTGCCCTGTCAATAAAATATGTATCATGAGAGGTGAAAACGGAGTGCTAATAGTACCACCCTAACTTTATTCGTCTTATTCTATTGTCAAATTTTTGTTTTATTATTTGTTCTCAAAATTATTGTTTTACTAAAAATGGTAGTAAGAATTTTTTAAGTCTATCATTTTCCTCTAGTTATTTATGTTTTAAAATTTCATTTTTGGCAAACAAGGTTTCAAAACTTTTGGTCAATTAATTCACGGTGTTTGAAATTATCGTCACATAGACTTAAATCACATGAAACCTTTCATTTTAAAAAGGTTGACGAGATCACTTAACAAGTTGCATTTAGCAAAAATTAAACTTGAAACAGTTCACATTTTATTGATGTCACAATTTGTTACTGGGTCTTTGGGTGTTGTTATTGGTACCCCTATACTACTCTCATCAATATTTATACCTTTTATGGTTTTTGTTTTGTATATTTTGCTTTTTACTGCTTTTAATTTGTTAAACTTTACTTTTTATGTTTTGATACTTTCTAATTTGTAGTTTTACTCACTTTATTAACAGAATACGACAATTTTTTTAAAAGCTTGTATTCTTTTTTTGTGTTTTACTACTATTTTTGACTTGTGGTGTATGAATAACCTCTCCTTAGATTTTTTGTTTAGATAAGTATGAATTGTTAATTAATTGTTAAAGGGTAAACTTTTTTCTCATGACCTTTTAAAAAAACAAAGCTATAGTTGATACTTTTTCTTTTATTGTCATAATCACTTTGTGATGTATGAATAACCTCTCCTTAGATTTTTTGTTTAGATAAGTATGAATTGTTAATTATTTGTTAAAGGGTAAACTTTTTTCTCATGACCTTTTAAAAAAACAAAGCTATAGTTGATACTTTTTCTTTTATTGTATGTTTTCTCTTCGTAAACAAAATTATGACACTCTAAGACGGGAAAAGTAAGATACGAGGACAAGGGACGACGACAGCAGGAAGAAGTGGCAAAAGATATCAAAGCAACAGCAAAAGTCAATTGACAAAGACAACTCTTGTTTACAAAAGATAACTTTTTCCACGCTTGCTCACCAAATACGATGTTACACTTTCTTTGACATCTCATCAAGAAACCCAAAAGTAGACTTCGACATCGGCTGGTACTACGAATAATAGCCAACTGTTCAAGGTGGTATGTTTAATCCATCGTATATGAGAGTGATCATTATCCCATGTACAGTGTAATAACACTTCTATTCTATCCATTTTATCCGTTGTACATTGCCATAAAGATGTTACTCCGTGTTAGTCTTCTTCTTGAATTTTCACAGTAATAAGAACTTTTTAAGGTCAATATATTTTAGAGGGAATTGCATATATATTCTTTTAGAGTTCTAGAGATCAATACTCAAATTTATAATTATATATATATCCTTCTAAAACATTAGATATTGCATGTATATCAAAATAACTGATTTTATATAAATAAAATCTTAAAATACACAATAATTTTACATTGACCATTATGTTGGAAAATTTAGTGCTGACTTCATGGGATTAGTTCACACCCAGTAATAGGTCGGGAGGTGCGGAATGTACACTCATAAGGTCCTGAACATCCCGACTCTATAGTGAGAGATTCGGAAGTTAGTCTTGGTAGACAAGTTTCTATTGGTAGTGCTAAGTTAGTACCGGTAGGCTAAGTTAGTCTTGGTGGCTTGTTTCTCTTGGTAGTGCTAAGTTAGTACCTGTGAGGCTTGTTTCTCTTGGTAGTGCTAAGTTAGTCTTGGTAGGCTTGTTTCTCTTGGTAATCTTGAAATCAACTTGTTGAAGCTTTGACCTATTCAGTGGCAATTACAACCGCATAATGACCACGTTTAATTGGTCATGTAACCACTATCGACTATCTTGTGGATAATTATGAGGCGATTTGTTAATACGAATAAGCGTAAAACTTTATTTATATTTTACGATCTTCTAATGTTTTGTTTATAACAAACGTAAAATCATTTTAACGAAACAAATAAAATACGTAAATGGTTTGAGCCAATAGTTTACTAACACACTTACGCTTTTCATATAAAACACTAAACAAGCAATAGTGTTTTCATGGTATAGTAATGCATATGTACAACAACTAGTGTTTACATAATGGGTAGATATATACATACTTAGTATGTATTATAATGGGTAATAGAATGGGTAGAAGTCTAAGTATTTGACCCATTGACTAAATACATTGAATGTAGTTGGTAAAACCCAAAGTCCATGACCCATACCCATGGAGCATGATCCATAACCCATGACCTATTGCATGACATCATGCACAAGTCATAATGGGTATTATCCATGACCCATGGACCTAACCCATGACCCATTGACTAGATGCATTGCATCTTCTAGATACATTGTATCTATTTGGATACCCATGGATCAAAACCTACAACCCATGATCCATGATCCATGACCCACAACCCATTTAGGGGGAGCGTCCTACGGATCCCTAGTAATACACTAGACGGATCCCTCAAGGAAGGGATCCGTGGGATCCGTGGAACAGTAGCATTTTTTTGTCTATTAATTGTGAGCCATTTCTTCATTATAACTCACCCCTTTCACACACATTTTCTCTTAGTGTTGTAAGCTCTCTAACCTCAGATCCAAGGGATCTTTCTATGTAGTTTTGTGTTTGTGTGATTCTCTAGGTTCCTCTTAAAGGCGAGATCACCACCTCTTGAAGTCGAGCAAGCTCAAGTCCATGGGTTGCCAAGCTTCGTCATCATCAAGACTACTGATGGTATCTTGTTTATAGTTCTTTCATTTCTCATTAGAAGTGTTGTGTCGAAGACATAGGTGAAAGATGTATAAAAGGTCAAGACGAAGGCATTAGTGAAAGGTGCCGAAGAGTCGTATCAAGGCATTAGTGAAAGGTGCCAAAGATTCAAGTCAAAGGCATTAGTGAAGGGTGCCAAAGTCCGTGTTGAAGGCATTAGTGAAGGGTGCCTAGAAGTCGTGTCAAAGACATTAGTGAAAGGTGCCTAGGGTGTACATTCGATATGGTGTGTCGATGTACATGATAGATTAGTATTGGGACAAAGGATATTGATATCCTTGTTGATGTTATCAAAAGGAGTGGATCTCCTTTGAGATAGGTGTTGTGTAGTGTTGGGTAGTAGTTCCTCCTTTGTAATGGAACTCGGTATCTAGCCTTGTACCGGATAAAGTGTAGGCGACGTTGTGATAGGTTTGGTTCTACCCGTGGAAGAACCCGTGTCTAGCCTTGTACCGGATAAAGATTAGGCGACGTTGTGAAGGCTTCTCCGCCACAAGGAGTTTGTGTTGTGTAGTGATTACGAACTCTCGAGTAGGTGACTCGGGAGTGGAGTAGAAACAAGGAAGGTGTCCTTGTAGCGAACTACTATAAATACTCGCGTTGTGGTTTTGTGCTTACTCTTTATCTTTGCTTTATTTATTTATATGCTTATCTATCAACATCCAACACACACGCTTAAATAGATTGACATAAATCGATCTAAATAGTTTAAAACCAAGTTTTAATCGGTAAAACTATTCAACCCCTTCTAGTTTTCCACAGTTGGTACGAGCTTCGTTACCAAGTTTTTAGAGTATATTGTACTTTAAAATTTGACACGATCCGTGTATAATTGAAAACTACAAAGAAGGTCTTTACAAAACAAACACCATGTCTTAAAACACTTTTGTAGGATGTTGATTGGATCACAACGTTATACTTTTATTTCTTATTTTATCTTACTAAATTGCACTAACCTTTCTTGTCATTTTGCTTAGTTAAAACTCATTTTAATCAAGCCATAGGAATTCCTCGGTAACAAGATTACCTTTCCTAAGAAGGTCTCTTAAATACCATCTAGATCACGAAGGAACCGGAGTTGTCTATTGACATTTTTCTTGTCAAAAGAAAAAGACACTCATAATTGCCTTAGAGGTATAACTTTCTAACTTATCTCTAAATAACATCAGCTTAGAATAAGTATGCTTGCATAGGAACTTATATGATTATATTTTCATATGCTCATGTATTATACGTGGCTTCGCTAGGAAACGTTCCTTGTATACGTGTTTCTCTTCAGTCTATAGTCTAGGTTTATAAACATGTGTTTTTATTTTTTTTCCTTAATCCAAAAATCAAATCTCTCAAATAATAAAACAAAACACAAATCTCAAAAATTCCTCCTTCCCCATAAAAACCCCTTCCGCTCATCAACTCCACCAAAACCTCACTTTTCAAATCTTCCACTTTCAAAAATTACCTCTCGTTCAAACTTCACCTTCCCTCTCATCTCATCTCATCTCAAATCAAAACCAAGGAAGAATTTCATCATCATGGTTTATATCGCCTTCGTGATCATCGTCTTAACACTCATCGCTCTCGTGTATCCCATGATCAAGTTTTATCATGGAGACATGTACTTTGTGTTGTTAATCTACATTTGTATCATATATCCAATCCTTTGTATCGCTCTTAGCATTGAAATAAAATATTACTAATATCTTAGTTTATCTCGTTTGTTTATCTTAATGTGTTTATCACCTTAACATACTTTCGAAACCTACGATACATGCTTAACTAGTAAATATTGGCTAGAACACACCTCCTTTTTATAAACCTAAAAGTTGCAAAAATATATTTTACGTTAAGATCATTTTTCTGTCACTGCAGATCCACGGATCCCTAAAGTTCAACTAGCCGGATCCCTCTTGAAAGGGAACCGTGAGAACCGTGGAACTGGGAAACATAATCTCATGCAACATAAAAACTATTTCATAAAAATCTACCATAAAAGGAAAAATCCCATTAGAATGTTAAGTACTAAGTAAGTTAATTGTCATTGTTAATAGAAATCAAGTAAAAACATTAGGAGATTTATCAAATGTCCTCTCCTTTGATGCATCTCTTCATTATAACTTTTCACTTCCATAGGTCTCGTCATGACCCATGAGTATGAATTCGACTTTCAACTCACTTATGTCTACATTCCTAATATATCCCTTAAGCCCAACACACCTGGCAATCATGTCCGTGGGTTCAATAATCTCGAAACTCGCCACTCCATGAAGGACGTATTGTTGACACACCTCTACTATACGAAGAAGGTATCAATACCTCTTTCCGAACCATAGGACCAGAAGGCCTTCTCGGAATTAACCAGAAAATTTGTCCACGGTTTGTGTTGGAATTCTTCCATCAAGTTGAACTCGTTCGTAACGAGGATCGATCTCTATCACTTTGGTTTTGGATCAAAACCAAAAGTTTGTCTTAACTCTTGGGCAATTTGCTGATTCTCGAATTCCAAATCATGGACAATGTGCCTTCGAAGATTGGTCTCTTGATTCTCTCTTCAACCATCGTGAAGAAAATAGTCCATATTGTTCACACATACCTTCCCTCAAGAATTAACTCGCATGTTATGCAATCCTCGACCTATTACTCAGATCCAAACATAATCTATACACGTGATATCCGAGATGATCTTAAACCTCTCGCGGTCATTCTACGTGAAAATGTTTGGAGTCTTAGGAAATCAAGAAATTCTTCCGTTGTTGTGCTCACATAATGTATTGTTTGCTAACCCAACAACCATACAATCTCGCCTATTTCTTCGCAAGACGAATTGTAAACCTTTAAGGCAACAAGAACAAGCTAATCCCTTATGGAATGTTCCTGACACACCTTTATCATCATATCATGTACTTCCATCCTCAATTTCAAAGTTCGTTGTACGTACTTGTGAATAAGATGATGGAACCTCTAAAGACATCTCACATCAAGTCATTCTTCATCCCTGAATCGGCAAATACTCATCATCCATTTGACGATCCATCTAGTGAAAACACTCAAGAAACTTAGTTTCCTTTCCAAATAGGCTCAATCCTTAGATTTCATCTTTTATCATTATAATGTGATCATTCTCATGAAATAAAACATTTAACGTTTGATGTCTCGCTTATATAGTTGTTCAAATTCCTTAGAAAACATTGTCTTTGAAATACGATACCTTGTGCAAATTTTGCATACCTTCTATAAAAGGTACTGTTTAGCAGGAGACGGATCCCTCACTTTGTACTAGACGGTTCCCTCCACTTAGGGAACCATGGGATCCGGGCAAACAAAAATAAATTTGCAGACCTCCACACATCAAACCAGCCCACTAGACCACTTCACACTAGCTAAAATTAATGGTTTAGGACCACTTAAGTCTTCCTCAAGCTCAGAGGTATCACACTCACTCATAATCTAATTTAGTATCACACTCAAGGTGCTTTTGATTCATCATTTTACCAAAACTCATCATATTTCCGCTCCAATGCTCACACATTATTCCTCACATCATAAAACACTTAGCTTGATATTCTTTCTCAATTTTAGCAAATTGAATTTAGTCATCCTTACCTCAAAATGGGTCAAAAGCTGGTTTTCATTTCTTATAATTTTAAGGAATTTTCCAAATTTATCCTAAGGTAGGATCATTTAACACCACTTGACACTCTCATATCTCCTAGTGTCATGTTTGATCACCCATTGGTGCTCATAAAGTCCCATTTTCTTTCATAAAAGGCAATCATTAGCTACCATCACTCATTGCCTTTGATCATTTAAGTCCTCTTCATTTAAGACACTTAAGAAGACTGAAACACTCAAGATGTATAGGTACTAGACCTTACAAACATCATTTTCCTCTTTTCTTGGTCTTGAGGCGGGTCTTCGTTGTGGACATAACCTCATACACTTGTTTAAAACTCAAGCAAGCTCATTCTTGTCTCTTATATCTTTGTATGTGGTTTTTCATTTCCAATCAATTATAAATGAAGAAGCACTATCGTATTTTCATCACTCTAAAAATGTGAAATTATTCTTTAAGTTTTCACTTTGGTAAAACTTCATTTTATATTATCTTTTCAATTTAGTCTGTAGCATGCATGAAAAGCATTACTATTTTTTAAAATCTCATGAACTTGTACTAAGTATTTTTCACTCTCTTAATAATTATAAACACTCAAGAAGTCAAGAAGTTACGTTAATTTAATTGGTTTATTTTTGTTGTGTTACTATGTATTTTATAGTTTTTATTTATAATAATGATATAAGAGATGAAGAACAAGATTAAAATGGGTAATTTAGAGTTAAATAATAATTATCATTAATTTTAGGAATTTATTTTATATATAAATAAATTATTTGGGTATATATGCAATATTTATTCAATTCATTGCACTTCATATTCATGAAGCCCGCGCCTTGATCTGCGCCTCGCCTCAAGGCTCTATAAATCCTTTTGCGCCTTAGTGCGCCTTGAGCCTTTCAAAACATTGACGCTCTCTCTTATGCTAAAGTTGAAGTGGCACGTGAGCTGACATCACTGGGACGTGATACAGATGAGAATAAAAAGGTGATTGTAGAGGAAGGAGGTGTGGCTCCTTTGTTGAAAATGATGGAGGCTTGGAGGAGAAGATGGCGAGTGGAAATATTTTGGTCCAGTTGAGGTTGTGAAGATGGTTGGGAGATTGTAGGTGAAGGGGTGTTGAGGATTATACCAAAATCGAAGTGGCTATCATGTGTGTATCCAAAAGGGAAAGAAAAGAAAAAACAGAAATTAATATTTAAATACTATGAGTCTTCGGTGCGCTCGTGTCGTTGGGCTCGTGCCGTTGGCAAAAGTGTTGCCACGTCGGCAAAAGTTCCAATGGCACTAGAATCCTTTAACACCACATTTTCACCGATATCGTTGGCACAAAAAATGTGGTGCCATTGGACTTTATTTTTTATTTATTTATTATTTTTTAAAATGAAATAGTTATGGCATATACATGTAATGTTTAAACGATTGGGATACTACGGAAATGAAAATATATTAAACATTAAATTAAAAATGCGGGTTACATAGCACATACACTAAACGATACGGAAATGAAAATGAAAATACAAATTACAATGAAAAGTCTGAGTTGTAATCCGAAGAATCTGGATAATCATACTTGCCGTCGTAATACTCGCCTTCCGCAATGCCAAACTAATTGTTCATGCGGTATTATTCATCCATTGCTTCCTGCTCCCTACGAGCAGCTTCCTCACATGCTTCATTTTCTTCGAATCTCTTCGTACTTGCTCATCCTGCTCAAGTTGGCGTAGTTGGTCCTCAATTAAAAATTCATGATTGTCTCGCGTAGCACACCCGGTGGAGTGTTCAACACGTTCACGTGGGTGGGATTCACGTTCACGACGGTGGGGTATTCAAGTTGTTGCCTCCCGTGGGAATACCGGAAAGATATCTTCGGTGGGGTGTTCACCACGTTCTCCGTAAATTGTTGCGAGAAGTCTCTTACGTCGGAAAATTGTCGTGAGAAATCATTTTTATAGACATTGAAGAGATAATTTGACAAGTATTTTTTTTGTGGGATGTGTGTGTCTCTATACATTACAAGTCTCTGTATCTATATGTAGGCAGTTGAAAAATCCCATTTAAATTTTGAATTTCAATTTGAAACAATCACGCTTATAGTTTGAATTTTGAATTTTTAAATATATCCCGTTGGACAATTTTTTTCTTTTTTTTTTTTTTTACATAATTTATTTAGAGATATATAAAATTAAAATTAAAACACATTAGATTAATAAAAAGAAGACATTACATTGAAAAAAGGCACTAAAAAAGGCATAAAATTAAAATACATAAAATTAACTAGTTTTCGGTTGGATAATTTGCCTAGATTCGTGCTTTTGGGCATTGACGATACTTGCGTCGATCGATCCATATTGCTTGTGTCCATTTGTAGCACTCAAGTCCTCGGCTATCTTTTGAGAATTGTATAAATTAACTCTCGTGAGTGACTCTCGTTCGATAACATCCATCTTTGCCTTGCGGCCTAACTCGTATTGTTGTTGCATCATTTTTAGAAACAATGTCGGGTTTGAACCAAAACTAGCGGTCGAGTTTGACGAATGTTAACTCTTAGAAATTCGGTGCATGATCGATGAAATGTTTTAAATTTAAACATACAACTTGTAAACAAAACAAAATGAACACATACTCAACCTGATTACACACATACTTTACAAGAGAAACGCACAAAAAACCCTAGAAAAGCTAAGCAATAATAAGAGAAAAAGACTTTATATAGTGTGGTTTTTCCATCTTCTGAGACTTGATACTTTTAGCCCCTGAACATTATAAAATACAATGAACAATCACCAAAGTTAGTAAAACCAGAAATGTAAAATAAAATTCCTTACCTGTTTTACCTTCTGGTTTCCAACTATGCACAACTGACACCCCTGAACTTTATATCAGATAAAGTTAGCTTATAAAGCTTATATATTCAATTGTTTTATACATACTTTTCACCTGAAAATGCATTTTCCAAATCTATTCAAATATATTAATGTGTGTTATACAGGTTTGACATTGATAAATGGGGACACTGAGTGATACATGCCCCATCCCAAAGATTATACGTGAAAGGCAATCTTGACTCGCTACTGAGTTTATGCTCCAGACTAACTCAGTGAACTGGCAAGATAGTGTCCGCCACCATTGAGTAAGTGACCATTTCTTAAGGAAAAAGTGAAGCTCGTGTAAATGGTTTTGGAAACTTAATAGCTAAACTTATAAGTTTAGACATTTTCTTTGGGGTAACTGTGGGTTTAAACCTTTTGACAGAGGGTTTAAACCAACCACCTGACGGACTCAAACTGGGAAAAGATTTCCCTATCACTACTTTTCTACACATGTACAAATTTAATTGGAAAATGCTACCTCTAACTCTGTTTTATTAGTACCAGTAGATGGGACAAACATATAACCCCGCGTAAAGGTTATATGTAATGAAAGATATATTTACGAAAAGAAGACGGTACTAAAATCAAAGGAGTAATTAATGCTAAAAGAAAGTTTGAAATATTGGGAAGTCAAAGGAGTATTGGCGATGTTAAAGTTGCAAATAAATCATTTTATGAACTCGTGAGTCGAAAGAGAGTTTTGAAGTTTTTTTAGCCAAAAAATCAAGGTGTTATAATTACCCGTTACACACTAAGTATTTTTACATGTTTTACTTTTGTGTCTTTTTTATCTTTTTGATTTCGTAATTCACCGTATCAAAGAAAAAGATGGGCAAAATAGAAAAAGGGTCATAACATTTTTCCTTTCTACTCTTATCTATATTTTTCATTAAAACGATCATATTCTTCTTATTTTTTGGCTAATTCATCGCTTCCATCCATGGGCGGATCCACCCTTTAGCAAGGTGGTGCCAAGGAACCACCTTAGAAATGAAAAAAAAAACGTTTAGAATCGACGTGCAATTTTTTGGAGGACCTAATTAGGTTTAAGTTAGGAACCACAAGTGTGAGAACCTCAGGTGAAAACACGAAGTTTATGTTGTTAGTTGAGAAATTCGATGTACCATGGCTGGTGGCTATGAATTGTAAAACACACACACACAAGCCATCTTTCACTCCTCCAAATACAACTCAGTCCCTGAAATAGCACAGTGGTTCCATAGTAGTTGTGCTCAGACTTAGCCTGAGCTTAGTGAGAGTACCAACCCTTTGTCATTTCAATCCAAGTACTATTCCGCAAGTACTTGGTTAATGTATTCTTTTGATTCATTTCTAATAAAGAATATTATGTTGAAAATTTATCGTGTGTTTTTACTTATGTCATTTCAATCATTGATTCACTATTAGTTTGTTTTTAAATACTTAACTGTTTTTATACGATAGTGAATAGGGAACAACAAAGTTATTAAAGTTTTCTAAAAATTTGCCCTAAGTTACTAAAGTTTCATTTTGTTCACTCAAGTTACTTAACTTTGAAACTTTGTTCACTCGGGTTACTGAACTTAAAAAAATATACGTTCACGTTACAAAAGTTTGAATCTTTGTTTACTCAGGTTACTGAACTTATCAAAAAATATACATTCGGGTTACCTAGACTAACACTGAATTTATCGAAGAGTATGCTTCCAAAAGTTCAATAACCTAAGTTAATAAAATGAAACTTTAGTAATTTAGGACAAATTTTTAAGAAATTTTAGTAACTTTTTTGTACCATAACCCTTATGTAAAAGATGACAATTTTGAAACAAAATAAAAACAATTGATAATATATATTTTCGCTTTTGTCAGTTTATTTATTTATTATTTTTTTTTTGCCTTTTTTAACTTCTAAGGCAATACTAGATATAATACCCGTGCACGCACGGGGTTTTTTCTAAATTTTTGAATAACGTATTTTTATCTATTAAAAAAAAGTTTCATTTTTATCTATTAATCCATATTTTTGCTAAAAAATATGTTTTCTGTCTATGTTTTGAAAAACAAAAAAGTAGATTAGCCCGCGCGTTACGGCGGGATAAAGGGAGAGTTTGTTTGGCATAAGATATCATTGTTATTTAATCCAAGCATCGAATAATATAAGTTATGAAAGAGTGTCTCATTGCCTCCAAAAAAAACTAAACAAAATAATTGTCAATATAAAGCTTTACTGGAGTACTTGAGCAAAAAGATCAAATCATCATAGCTTGTTAAATGGATCTACTCGATCTTCATCGTCAAATGTGAAAAAGATCACCATTAAGTTCTTAGCTTTGAATTTTTTTACGAAGCTCCTCTCTATCCCTCTAAAAAATGGGGGGGGGGATGAAAGAAGTATTACAGAAGTTTTCACATTAACTTTCAGAAATTGTAGCTTGCTCTGCAACAAATGCAACTGAGCCAATTGCAAACTGCCCAAAAAAAAGTTATATGAAGCTCACAGAGACATAAACTATTAGACTATATTAGTATTAGAAATTATTATTATTATTATTGTATGAATTTGAAATTTAGTTTGCAACTGAAAGTGTTAAAGAGTTAAGACCTATGTTTGTTAATTGTTACATTTTCATATAAATTTAGAGCAAGCTGAAACAAATTACAATTTGCCATACTAACATTCCAATTCTAATGACGTACAGAACATACAAACCATGCTAACATCACTGAAATTCACCCAAGCACTAAACACTAAGGATATGTCAGTACATTTGGCTACATTTCCTTATGTAAGATTACCTTAGAATCAACTAGCTACAGCCTCACAATTAACTCCAAAGTCCTATCAATGAGATTTTACCCTATAAATATAACTAGCATACCTGACTTACATCCAAGTGCTTTCAGGTCAGTCAACAATTGCTGCCCATTCGAATGTTCATCTAGCTCATAAACCGTAGGATTCACCCCAAAGCTATTAATAAGAGTCTTACAATTTAGAAGAAGTTGTAAATATTAATTATACGAGTTTTGGTGCATAACGTTGCCATAATTAGCTCTTGTTAGCCAATTTTTATAAATGAGTCCATTTGGATTGCGTTTTAGTCTTTAAAAAAAAAAAAAAAAAAAAAAAAAAAAGTAGGTAGCAAAGGGAATGGTCAAACAGGTTAAAAATCACCCAATATTTAATTTTAAAGGATACAACCTCATAAACTACTTTTGACCTGAACCTATTATGATCCAGTACCCAACCCACCGACTCACCCATCTTGCACAAGCTACTTACGCTACAGTAAAGTCTGTGGAGTGGAGGGAGATATATCCCTAAATATAAACCATTCTTTTTAACTAATTGGACCCGACCGGTAATTTTCCATCCTCTCAATCCGAACACCTAAAGTAAAAACGACTAAACGTTTACGCCTACTTCAACAGTTCAGTCGTCCTTCCTCTATTAGTCATTTACAGAATTTATACATATAGAGTTTCCAGCCTTCAAGGTGATTTCAATCCGGCCCTTTTTTGATGCAAACCCATATTTCAACCCATGACCTAAGCATCTATGTCAAAATATAAATCCATCACAAAAGAAAACGAAAACAACATTTTTTTTTTTTACTAAATTCCATCTATAATGAAGTTAGTAACTAAACCCAATAAAGAAACCAACATAAAAATCATTTTTTTATCAATTAAAATACACAAACTCACTTCAACAAATCAAATAAAAACCATAAGTTTTTATAAAAATTTCACAAACCAACCAATTTGAAAGTGATGATCACAGGCAAGTGCTCTAAAGCATTTTCAAGTTCATGGGACGTTTGTGTGGTTATGCCTCTTGGTCCATCATACGCTTCTGCAAATTAATAAGAAAAATAAAGTTCGTCATTGCGAATAAGCTTACACTTATATTCTCGATGATGTATGACATGTTGATGTGTACAAAGATTTTTGTAACCTTATGCAACTAACAATGATATGCAAGAAACTATAACTATTCTGAGATTATAAGCAAGCATTATGAGTATATGGAAACTGAGGAATAAAACATCAAAAAAATCATAACCTTACTTAAAAAAACACACCATCCTCGTAATCAATTTAACCATGTTTAGCATTCCTAAGAGCAAGAATTTTAAGGATTTCCATTACTGATTAATCATTTGGAAGTGGGATATCTAGTTTCCTATCTAATCACCCCAGACGAAGAAGAGGTGTTCCTATCAGGCGTTTGGCGTTGCATTTTTAGACTAATTTTTATAAAATAAATATGTAAAATCTGCAAATTTAAAAGTGTTGCTCTAAAATTAGTAGATGAGCAGTTTCATGCAAATTGTCAAAGGTGCTTATGTGCTTTAAGCAGTAAGATAAAGCACTTAAATAAGCAATCCCAAACACAGTTCTAGTAAAGTATAAACAAATTAAACTACAACTTCAATAAAACCCCAATTTTTTTTACCCAGATTGAAAAACAAATTAAAAGCAATTATAAACCCTTTTAGAGCATAACTAAAAGCCATATATCAATTTTAAACATAATTAAGAAAATAAAGATTAAAAATCATACCTTAGGTCATTGAAAGAGTTTCTGTTCTTCAGAAAATAGATTATCATCGGATTAATGCAACAACGATTAAATTAACACATGATCTCTCCAATTTATTTTCAGATTGGTCCAGTTTTTAATTTAGGGTTTGACTTGAAGCATTGGGTTGAAACAAAAATCGTGTTCCTAGATCGTGAATATCGTGGATTGGTAGGTGGCTTTATTTTTCTAAATTTTAGCTCTAGCCCCTAATTGTTTTATAAGTTACTCCGCTTTTTTTTTTATGTTTTAACTTTCTATATTTTTGACACATATACTTTTATGCACAATTTACTCAAAAAACGAATTTTAATTTTTTTTTTTTTTTGATTAATCAAGAAACATATAAGGGTTTTGATGAGATATATTTAAAAGAAAAAAATAAACTTAAAAATTATTTCCCAATCTTGCATTCTTGATGTAGTTTTTTGCTCTGAAGCTCGTAGTCATTGATTCTTCATTATTGCATGTTTGGATAATCAATGTGGAGGTCTTTAAGCGATCTCACGTGATAATGAGTTTTGAGCCGTGATTGAGATCATCGGCTATCATAAATCTCGACTCTTCCGTTGTGGTGTTGGTATTATGTGATGTTGTGACATTTGGACCGACATGCTCACATTCGGATCATGATATATTCTCATCGAGTAGCGGAAGTTTTCGTTGATTCATGATATTGGCGCGTAGCGAAGCATGGAGTGAAAATATCGAATCATTGATGCACTAATCATGATTTCTTTAGAATGAATGTGTTGTGTGAGCATGTGGCTATGGATTGACCGCTTCATTACGATCATTTTGCAAACTTGGTGTACTGCATACAACGATTAGCAATAAAGCGCGTGAAAGTGTCTTTGATCACTTTCGTTGAATTAGGTACACGGCCACGGTTCCTGTTGATCATTACAAATCTGCTGTGATCGGTATAATTCGAAGAATTTCCTTGACAGGGTTTCGCAAATTGTTCTAGTCGTTTCTCAAACCGAACGTCTCAAAAAGACAACATAGAGTGAGTGAACCCGAATGGAGATTCACGATTGATAAGAAGAGATTTGAAAAACAATCGTGTATCGCTCAATGGAAATTGTTTTTGCAATACGAAGGTTTTAATTGAAATCAATTATCAATCATAAACACCTTTTATTTTGAAATATTTGTACACAGTTGATGCTAAAGAAAAGAGTTTTTAAGCACAACCGGTTTTTCAAAGGTATCCGTCAATCCATAACTGAACAGGATTGATTCAAAAGATTGAATCGCCCATTGTTTACATTCGGTTGTCACATGGTTGATCTATTGAATAGATCTCACATGCCACCCACGGGAGCTTGTTTGATGTTGGCTCGAGAGGCTTTCCATCTTCATTGTGAATATGTTTGCATATCACTCGGATGTTCAGCAATACCACAAGGATAATCGTGAGAACTCATAAGATATAATCTCTTTCCACATTATGTGAAAGAGAGTCTTCATTGAAAGTGTTCTAATGAGATTTATAGATGATCTCATGGCTCTAGACTCAATTGTGCATATTTGGATCCTATTTCGGAGACTAGGGAGGGTCTCCTTCTTCAATATCAACAATCTCTAAGAGAAAGTCGATAGATAATGGGTTCCACGTGAGAATGAAACAAGTCCTTTAATAGGAACTTGAGTGGTTTGGGAAGTTGAAGTGCGGTGCGTTCTTGGGTCCATAACGTCTTGTCTTCAATACCGATGTTACCTTGGTAACTACCAGAGTAGCATATGAATTGAACCCGGTATCGCCTAAGGTTGAATAATTAGAGGCTATTTATTTTCACCCTTTTCTCATTAAATTCTTTTCATTCTTCAACCCTTGATTGCTTACCTAGACTTCATAACTAGAACCTTGTTGGGTTTATTCGATTACTAGCTCGGCCTCGGTCCGCACTCTTCCCATATCTCATTTTCTCCTTTTTCAATATACCTAAGGACTTACACTATCTAGTGGATTGTCCTGGGTAGATCCCTCCGATTCTCGGCAGATCTTGGGAACAAATACCTAACCTTATCATCCTTATATCACCATACATAAAGTAAAATTGGTCGGTCTATTTGGTATTGTTCATCGCCATTGGAACCAATTGAAAACCATTTGAAAATCAATCCGGATACTTGTGATATATTATCAAAGCATTTTGTACACGAATTATTTTTATATTTTTAGAACAAGAGCTCCCCTCAACATGTGCATCAAGCATAATTTTGTAATAGAAATAATTTTCATCTTTGAGGTTGGCTTGCATCTAAGAGTAGTTATATAAAGAATGTGGGTTTCAAAATAGTTGCTCCCCCTCAATATGTGCATGGATATTTGAAGATGTTTTGCACATATTAGGAAAAGACTGCACATTGAAATAATTTGATCACGTTTCAAATCTTTGTGGTTTAAGATAGATGCTCCCCCTCAACATGTGCATGGAAAATTTGAAATCGTTTGGCACATGTGGGAAGGAGAGCTTACATCCTTTTAAAACCATTTATCAATTATCGGTTTAACTCCAATTTAAATCACAAATTCCCCGATCACAATTATCAAATTATTTGAGATTTGTGATCTCTGTAGATTAAATTAATTTTGAAAGCTTTAAGGAGAATTGTGACTTGATTATAAGCGTTTTAATTGATAAGGATCGGATTTTGAGACTTTAAACTCCATTGATTAAACATGCATGATTATCTTTTGAAAACAATTGTATGACAAATAACCTTTGATTTAATTGAAATCATTCTCCCCTCAATCAATGACATAAGTTGTTGATTGAGATGATATTTTGACAAGCGTTGAGTCTAGATGATTTTCAAAAATAGAATCGAAGTTATTTTCAAAGCAATTAGTTTTCATTAGATAGTAAGTAATTGTTTATAGAATCAGAGCATGAGTTTTGAAAAACAAGATAAAGCATGGCTATGTTCTTTCTTTGAAAAGCGAGTTATTGACTGAAATGACAATAAACCATTTTTTCACTTTCTCCCAAAAATATTTTTTTTGATTTTTGATTTTGATTTTTTTTTAAACATTCGAACAATATCTAAAGTCCCGTGTCATTCTTTGAATGACAGCACAAAGACCGTAGATATTATCGAATCGATGAAAACATGAAAAAAAGACAATATTTTTGGAATTTTGCAAGATTTTTCAATTTTTATGGATTTTTAAAAGTTTTATATTTTTCTATTTGCTTTTTGAAGGTTTTGAAATTTTGTATTTTGTTGTTCGAATAACTATTTACAAGAGATAGATGAAGAAAGACCTTTACTCCTCGTTTTCCTCTTGAAGGCGTTTGAGTGTTTCCGGTTGTAGACTCTTTAGACCAAGTGGTGGGAGGATAAACTCAAAACGTTCTCTAGGAAGAGCTTTGGTGAAGATGTCGCTAACCGGTATTGATCCACACAAAATAGAGTTCCACCACACCGTTTTCTACTTGCTCCCACGATGAAATGATGTCGAATGTCGATGTGCTTTGCTCTTGAGTGTTGTGCGTTGTTGCATGAGAGCAATAACACTTTATTATCACAAGATGCGGAGGATTTTGTTGAATTCAAAGCCATAGTCGATAATTGAGATCTCATCCATAGGATTTGAGCACAACAAGATGACATGGCTATGTATTCGACCTCCGTAGAGGAAATAAAGTACTCATTTGCTTCTTTGAAGACCACCTCACAAGCTTATCACCCAAAAGCTGAGCACCTCGGACGTGCCGTCGTGTATCTTAACATCCTGCATGATCGGCATCGCATGGTACGTTAGTGACATACCGGTGTCCTTGGTGCCAAAGTCCCATATTGATGGTTCCTTGGAATACCGAAAGACCCGTTTAACCGCTTCAAGGTTCTTATTTGGTGAGGCTTAGCGATATCTAGCACACATGCAAGCAATGAGCAGAATGTATGGTCTCGGGTGAGGTACATCGAGGATCCAATCATACTCGATATTTCGTTTGGTCTACCATGATCCACAGAGTGGTCCTCATCCGGTTTGATGTAGCTCTATCATGGGAGTGTCAGCAGGTCACTAGAATCAAATCAAATTTTTTAAAATCTCATTTGCATATTTAGATTGATTTATAAAAATGCCTCAGGGACTTTGTGAAATTTGTAATCCCAAAAAAATGACATTTGTCCATCTTTGAAATTTAGAACCCATTTCATTTGAAAACGATCACACTCATTGGGATCGATCGAGGCAAATATAATATCATCAACATATATTTGAGCGTGAATTAAATGTTTGCACGACTTTACGGTGAACAATGTCGGATCAACTGCTCCTTTTTGAATCCGTAGATAGAAGAAACTTTGATAGCGTATCATACCATGCCCTTAGAGCTTGCTTTAAACCACAAAGAGCCTTCTTCAAGCGATAGAGCGTGAGTAGGATGCTCTGGATTCACAAAGCCTTCGGGTTGGGCGGCGTATCGACTTCTTTAAGATCTCCGTTAAAACGCCGTCTTTACATCCATCGGATAGACTACCATGTTCTTACTTGCGGCATTAGCCAAGAAGATTACGATTGCCTCGTACGAGCAAGCGAGCAAATGATTCTTCAAAGTCAATACCCTCCTCTTGCGGTATCCTTTGCAACCAATCGAGCCTTGTTCTTTAAAACATCACGATGCTCATCAAGTTTCACTTTGAAGATCCATTTTAGAGCAATGATCATAGCACAATCTGGGCGGTACTAATTCCCATACATCTAGTCGATCAAACTCATGAATTTCTTCTTGCATGGCATTGACCGTCTTCTTCATTCATAGCAGTTTTCACGTCTTTGGGGTTCGATCTTAGAAAGTACGGAGTTGAAGAAGCACCATAAGGCATCGGTTGCAAGTTGTTTCCGTGTGGATCTTTGAACGAAAGGTTTCCAATGATGTTGTCCAATGGATGATCATGTGTCCATTTTCTAAGGTGTTCATGTGGTTGTTGTTGAGGAACTGAAGTAGCGAGTTGATGTCTCAAGAAGATGGTTCGATGATGACTCAGAGCAAATATGTTTTCAAAGGGTTCATCTTACGGAGGAGCAAAGGGTTTTCATCATACATGTGAGCAACAACATTTCCATTGTGTACACTCGATGATTGATGATTTGTTGATGAGACAGAGTGATCGGCAATGGCGCTTCTTGACTTAATGACATTGAAGCGAAGGGTTAACTTCATTCGCGAGGATAGAGGCGCCTCATTGATGGGCGACATATCATTAGCACTTGGCTCATAGTGTTCATCAAACATTGGCTCAAATAATTTCTTCAAATCCTCTTACGAAGGAGGTACATACGGAGTTCTTGGTGAGGATTAGAAACAAGAGTAGAATTGATGGGACCTCTTGGATAAAGGTTGAGATCGGGTCCATAGCTGGATTGTCCCGGAGCCATTTGACCGGTCGACTCATCGAGCGTAACGTGAATTGTTTCTATTATATTTGGGTTCTCTTGTTGTAGATTCGGTATCCTTTTACTTTGGTGTATAACCTACAAATACTCTAATGTCCGCTTAGCTCTTAATTTACCTATATCTTGACCATCATTCGTTGGATAGCACAAAGCACCAAACACACGGAGATAGGATAAATCATGTTTTCGTTTATGGACAAGTTCATATGGAGTTTTCCATGAGAGGTGTGTATAAGGGAGCGATTTTGGGTGTAGCAGCGGTGGCAATGGCTTGACCCATAGAAACATTGGAACCTTTGAATAAATTAGCATTGTTCTTGTGGCTTCCACAAGAGTTCGATTCGTCTTTCAACTACACCGTTCGTTGAGGAGATGGTGGAACACTTCTTTGATGATGATTCCAACACTTTCATAAAACCGAATTAAGTCTTTGTTAACGAACTACGTGCCATTGTCGGTTCGAACAATCATTGTATTGTTGAGTCGAACACAAGCTTTGTTTGATTAGTTTGATGATGACGGTGGAGTTTCATCCTTTGTCCTCAAAAACTTTACCCAAGTAAATCGAGAGTAGTCATCAACAACTATTAGAATGTATTTCTTCCCATTTATTGTTTGCACTCTCATTGGGCGCCAGATCCATATGAAGTGTATGAAGAACTTCCATTCTGAGTTTGTGGGTTTTGGTTTGTGGGCATATTTTGTGCTTTTCCCGATTGGCAAGTCGAACAAAGATGATCTTTTCATACTTTAACTGGGTAATCCTCTTACTAAGTCCTTTACGGAAAGATTGTTTATAGTACCAAAGTTCAAGTGATTGAGACGACGTTGCCATAACCATGACTTAGTTTTGGAAGCCTTTGACAACAAGGTGATGGATGAAGATTTCATCATATCTTGATAGAGATGGTGTATAGGTTTGAACCACGAGTTCCTCACGAGAAGTTCCACACCATCAAGTTCTCTAACAAAGCAAGTATGTTTTCAAGGCCACTTCTAAATCGAGTCACGTAATTGTCAAACGGAAAATAGATTATGTCCAAGACCTTCAACATAATATACCTTGAAATCACACTATCTCCAACCACGTAATCTCCATAACCCATAATAGCACCAAAATGATCGTTTCCGAATCTCACAGTTCCTATGAATTTACTCACGAAGTTCATGAGCGTGACCGGTCTCGATCATATGCTTGGAACAGCACCGAGTCCGTGTACCACGAACGATTTGAGCGATGCAGTTGAACACTGAGACAAGAATGGATAAGCGGATAATTGGGATCCCCATGCAAGAATGGGTTCCATTTGGTTATGTGATGATTGGAACACCCATATCGTAAGTAGAAACAATGGACTCATTAGAAATAGATGCGATGCTAGTGTCTATATTTGACCTATTCAAAGTATGTTCACTTCTTCGAGAATAGTTCTACCAAAGAGGCATCCATTTTCTAGTGGGCATTGACTTAGCAAATTTAGGGCCAAACTCATTAACCTTCGCCCGAGAGGTATCCATTGATAACCTATATTACTAAATTTCCTTCCCGTGGGTTTCCACTGTTTTCTAACTTTCTTTCGCCTTTGCCTTTTTGCCTTTTTAGCTTGAATTTTAACATTAACAATTTTAGTTGGGCATTTAACAACATTAGACAAATCATTCACACCACATTCAAGATTAGTAACAGAAACCACGCAATCATCATTACAAGATTTGCCAAAAGTAGTAGAATTCGCATTAATTACAGTACGCTTAAAGCTAACACTAGAATCAACACGGTTCGTCTTATTCAAATTCTCCCTAAGGTGATCTTATACTTTCTTCCACTGAGCATTCCTAGCATGCAAGGTCCTATCATTCTTTTTGTTGCCTTGAGGCTTTGACCCGTGTTGGGAATTATGTGAAGTAGAATTTACGACACATCGCCAAGGAGAAGCGAGAATCTGCTGAAGATGCAATTCTCTTGAAGAGTACAAGCATTGCCGTGTTATCTTCTTTGAAGGGTGAAAGTGACTAGGATCAAGATGCGCCTATGAATTAAATGCTCACTCATTATTATCTTTGAACGCCCAAGGTTGCATGGGCGATTATTAGACTACTCTATATTTGTTTAATGTTTTAGTCATTAAATGCATGCAAACATGTTTAGTCGATTCGGTAGTAAGAGATTAGGGTTCCTTGTTTATAAAAGGAACCAAATAGTTTGTAATAGATAACTCATCGAAACATAGAGTTTCGTTGAATAAAAGATCCATAGAGGATCTAAGTGTTCTTAGTTATAACATCTTGTGTTTACTTTCCGCTTTAGAATACAAGTGTTAGAGACATCTATTAGTTTGCTTATGATTACATATGCAACACTAACGATCCACGAAAGTGCTTAAGATCCATCAAGGTGCGAGAGTTTTCAACAAGTGGTATCGAGCCTCTGGAGAGTCTCTACGATCTCGAGAACCTTATTTACCTCACCCCATACAACCAAAAACATATTTACAATGCCGGGCGATGATGAATCGAAGTCACCACCAAAACATCAAACACAACACCACATCTATGCAACAACCGAGTCTATCCAATAGTAATGGTAAGTTTCCTTACCTAAAGAAAGAAGAGTATGATCTATGGATCATGAAGATGCGAACTGGATTTCCAATATTGACCGAATCTGTGGAGATTGTGAAGAATGGCTTGATCTAAAGAAGACCATTTCGGATCTTGATGGTAAGTTCACCATTGCTCCTCCCAAAGCCTTTGAAGAGATTCTAGCGGTACAAAGAGAGCACAAGGTAAGAACCATCCTTCTTCAATCCATTCACGAAGATCACTTAGGTGATTTTCACCACATGGTTGATGCTAAGGACATCGGATGGCTTTGAAAGCAAGGTTTGGTGGGAACGAAGAGTCCGGGAGGATGAGGAAGTCTATCTTTGAGACAACACTTCCAAGAGTTCAATATCTCGAAGAAGAGGGTATCCCAAGGGATCTGACGGTTTCACAAGATTCTCGAGTCATTTGAATGCGAAGCCCGACAATGATGATTGCAACTCTAAGTTTCTAAGATCTTTGCCTCCATCATGGTTACATGTGAGCATAGCCTCGAAAGCTAAAGGTGGGTCGGACATGCTCACCTTTGATGATCTATACAACAAACTCGGATCTACGGAACTCGATGTCGATCTCCTACAGTGCATCCTCTTACGGTCATCTGACCTTTGTTGGGACATCTCATCCAATATGATGATGCATGCTTCAAGTCCATCTTACTTACCATCATCATCTTATCGCCCACTCCTTCACATCCTCAAGCCAAAGTGGCGGTATATTGGAGGATGTTCTTCATTCATTTGTTGCGATTATGATACTCAAAGAAGATCCGTATATGAAGACTTTGATCGTGTGGACCCACTTGATATGGAGGAGATGAAGTGAAATGGCGGTGGCCATGCTTTGATGAGATATCAAGAGGTTTGAGGAGAAGGCGTGAAGGAAGTTTGGGTTCAAGGAAAGGATCCACTTCGGTTTGATAGGAGAAAGGTCAAGTGTTTCTCTTGTCATCGGATGGGTCATTTCTCAGAGAGTGCAAAGACAGGAAGAGTGAGAGAGTACTAGCTACAATTCCTATCAGTGAGAATCGAGAGGAGCTAGCACTTGACCACGTCACCATGGATGAGCGGTCAAGCTGGTAATTGCACATGAACTCAGAATCGAGGAAGGCGATTGAGAGAAGCTTGGATTGTTGGCAAGGTGCGCTTGGAAGATAGGCATGATCGGCTTGCCTTCATGGGACTTTCGGTACACAAATGTATATTTGGTTGTAGTGAAAGATACAATGAACTCAAAGAAGCTTATGATACTATGAAACCTAAGTACAATGCATGCTATGTTGATAATGAAGCTTATAAACTCGTTAAAAACATTAGAAAGACAAAAGGTTTGGTTTCGAAGAATCAGATAGCTTATGAAGAAAAGATTAAGGTGCTACAATTTGATTTAGATATTGCTAATATTAACGTTAAACGACCGAAAAGAAAAAGCCGATACTATCACCGAGAATCTAGAGCTTAAAGAAAAACTTGCGGAGGAAATAGCTAGACAAAAACAATGGTTGATATCGGTGACAATCTAGCTAGAGAACTCTATAATAGTCAATCTGTGAACTTAGGAATAGGCTTAGGTTTTAAGTATGTAGGATTGGAAGCTAGGTGCGATGGGCGTAAATCTACACCTGCGGGCTTAGAACACTATAGAAAGAAAGGTGATTTACATGCGCCCCTGGACCCATTAGAGGTAATTCATGCCCACCGACTTATCTATCATCGCTGACTTTGATGGATCACACCATTTGTATGGCGAAAGTCAAATGACTTACTGGACTCGGATGCTTCATCTTATGACTTTGTCTCTTTCTCTGACGGTGACAATTCATCGGATCAAGGGTCTTCGCTGTTGTGATTCAAATGAGAAGTCAGACCCTCCCAAGCCCTCACCTGAGCCTACTCCCAAGCCTGCACCCAAATCTATCTACAAGCCTTCTAGGATAGCTGCTGAAGTGTCCACTTCCAAGCCTGTTTCTCCTGAAGACTTATCTTTCAATTCTTTGCATAATTTGTCTGTTAAAAACAATTCCTTTAATGTTTCTTGCTTAAGTACTTCTACATGTAATCGAACATCTTCTTTATTGAATACATCTTCCAAAAGGAAGACATGTTTTGTGTGTGGAAGTAAAATTCATCTTATTAAGGATTGTGATTTTTATGAGCAAAGATTGGGTGGTTGTGCTAATCAGCAGAAACCAAGACCAGTGTGGACCAATGTTAAAAATATTCCACCTTATGTCCCATGCTAGAACCGATTCTCATTGGAGGAGATCGGTGATAGACCTAATGTGCAACCCACTAGCCCATACTTTAAACATGGTTATTGGCCTTCATATGTTGACTCTATGAGAAATGGGAAAGGATGTTGGGGCACTGCTGTCAAGTCCTCAGCAGGTTGTTCTTGGAATAATAAGAGACCTAAATATCAATGGAAACCCAAGAACAATGGTGGATCTTACTCTTTGCTAAACCTAAATCTCATGATCCACAAGCGTGTTCAAGTCAAGAATGACTTGAGCCTCCTCGATATACTAACATTCTTTTGTATATATGTTTGTTTACGTAGGATCATCCCCTTAAGCATAAAGATATTGGTATTGTTGATAGTGGTTGCTCAAGAAGTATGTCCGAAATAGAGATATGATGCACAATTTTGTTCCTATTGAAGAAGGAGGAATGACCTTTGGTGGAAGTGATGGTAGAATTCTTGGAAAAGGCACCATCAAGACTCCTCACCGAACTTTGAGAATGTGTACTATGTTGGGAGCTTGAACTTCAACTTGTTCTCGCCACAAATGTGTGACACCAAGAACAAGGTACTCTTCTCTGAAAACGAATGTCTTGTGCTTTCTAAAGAGTTCAAGCTTCGAAGATACCTCAATCCCGCTAAGAGTCCTCGAACTCACAATCTATACACATTCAACCTCAATGAAGTTCACCCTGAAGGTGACCTCACTTGTTTGTTGGCAAAGCATCATTGGATGAGTCCACTAAATGGCATAGGAGAATGGCTCATGTGAATTTCAAAACTATAAACACTCTCTCCAAAAGAGGTCTTGTCGAAGGTCTTCCCACCAAAGTGTTCTCCAATGATCATAATTGTGTTGCATGCAACAAAGGGAAGCAACACAGAGCCTCCTACAAAGTCTGTCACCGCGCCGTGAGCATCATCTCCGAGCCTCTTGGTTTGTTACATATGGATCTATTTGGTCCAACTCAAGTAAAGCATCGATCACAAGTACTATTGTTTGGTTATCACCGATGGATATAGTGATTTTCTTTGGGTGTTCTTTCTAAGGACTAAAGATGAAACAACTCCGGTCTTGAAAGACTTCATCACCCTAGTTGAAAATCGAGTTGAACAAGAAGGTTAAGGAATTCGGTGTGATAATGGAATAGAGTTCAAGAATGCCATTATTATAGAACTCAGAGGTCTAAAGGTATTAAGAGGACTATAGCAATCCAAGAACCCCGCAACAAAATGGGGTAGGCGAAAGAAAGAATAGGACCTTGATAGAGGCCGAGATCAATGCTTGCTGACTCTAAATTACCCACTATGTTACGGATCAAGTTTGTTGGCACATTGCTATGTACTTATGAGTCTCCATTACTAGACCTCACCTCAAAACACCATATGAACTTCTCTTTGGGAAGGTTCGGTCATTCATTACCTCAAACCTTTTGGTTGTCAAGTGACCATTCGAACACGGTGATCCTTTGGGAAGTTTGATGAGAAGGCGATGATGGTTATATTGTGGGTTATTCGCTAATAGCAAGGCTTACAGAGTGTACAACTTATCGCCAAGAAGATAGAGGAGACTTTGAACCTCGGATACCTAGAAGATAAGCCCAATGTTCAAGGACAGGGTCATGTGGTCTTTTGATCTTGACTACCTAACCGACTATCCGGGTTATACTAGACATATGGCTAACCAAAGTGCAGCTCTCAAGAAACTCCCACTAACAATGCAGTACCTTGGATGCGAGACTGGAAGTGAATTTGAAGATGATGAACAACCCATTCTTGTGCCTTCTTTCTCCCCTAACATTGTTGCAGTGAAACTCTTCAAGAGATAATATTTGAGGGTGAAGATGAATCTCACTACGCCGAGGGTGAAGATGAATCTCACTATGTCGAGGACCTTGCTAGGCTTGGACTCAAGAGATTGCGACAAGCTTGAAGGCGAGAAGGTGGATGGGGAGTTTACAAATGAGGCTGTCGGTGGAAACCACATTTCACCGACATTGATGCGCTCTCCCATTGGCACCAATCGCAGGCGAAGCTCGTCTGCTTCTACTCCTATTCCTACTAGAGTGTCCACAGACTTTGGTGACCAGATACTCGCTTTCCAAGTCCTTCAGATCTTGGAAATCATCAACCTAATCGGCATTTTCCACACCTTCCTATGACACAACTTTTGTACCAACTGTGTCTAATCTTGAACCTACCATTGATGTCAACCCCACCGCCCAATAGAATCAACATCACTCACCCTCAATCCAATATTATTGGTGACATTCTAGCTCTGTTAGAACTCGAAGGGCTATCTCTAGTCCTAAATTTGGACAGTTGCTTTTTCTCTTATGTCTCTAATCAACAAAGAGACAATCACACAGACTTCAAGCATTGTCTGCATTTGCGTGTTTTCTTTCTCAAGTAGAGCCAACCGGTGTCTCTCAAGCTCTTGAAGACTCAAGTTGGATTGAGGCAATGCAAGACGAAATGCACAGTTTGAACCAACAAGTTTGGATCTTGGTACCATTACCGGATGGCAAATATGCCATTGGAACTAAATGGATTCGAAGAACAAAGAGATGCAAGGGTGTGGTTATTAAAAACAAAGAAATATTAGTCGCTCAAGGTTACAGAGCAAGAAGAAGGATTGATTATGATGAAGTGTTTGCACTGTTGCAAGAGTAGAGGCCATTCAATTTTCTTGGCATATGCATCTTACATGGGCTTCATGCTATATCGATGGATGTTAAAGGTGCTTTTCAGATGGTGAGATTGAAGAGGAAGTTTATGTCACACAACCAAAAGGATTTGAAGATCCGATCATTCTAATCATGTATACTGAGTCGTTAAAGCTCTCTATGGACTTCATCGGGCACCAAGGGCATGGTATGCTAGACTTTCATCATTTCATTGAAGCATGGCTACGTAAGAGTGCCATTGATAAGACTCTTTTTCTCAAGAAGAACTCAACAGACATCATACTTGTGCAAGTGTATGTGGATGACATCATTTTCGGATCCACTAAAGAAGCTTGGTGTAGGGAATTCGAGGATCCGATGAAGGGAGAATTTCGGATGAGTGCTATGGGAGAGCTTACTTTCTTTTAGGTCTCCAAGTTCGCCAGAACAGGATGGGATATTTATCGGTCGGGATAAATATGTGAGGACATGTTGAAGAAATTGGCATGGAAAGTGTCGTGACGACCACAACACCTTATGAAGCTCCAAAACTAAAGCCAACAATGATCCGTGATCTACCGTGAATGTTCACTTATATAGATCTATGATTGGTTCATTAATGTATCCGACTTCAAGACCCGATATCACCTTTGTCGTAAGTGTGTTCTCGACATCAAGTCACCCACTTACTTCTCATCTCAATGCAGTCAAGAAGATCTTTAATACCTCAAAGGCCAACCACACTTGGGCCTTTGGTACCCAAAGAGTCTCCTTTAAGTTGGAAGCATATAGTGATGATGATTATCTTTGGTGCAATCCGATAGGAGATCCACAACCGGAGGTTGTCAATTCCTTGAAAGAGGCGATTTCAAGTGCAAGAAATGCACTATTGTTGCTACTCGACTCATCGGGCGAGTATGTTGCCGCAAACCGCTGCGACAACGGTGCTATGGATTCAAAACCAATTGTCGGACTATGGGTACAACTTCATGAACACAACTCTTTTATTGATAATCGAGTACCATATGCATTGTCAAAATCCAGTTTTTCACATGTGAGAACCAAACATATTGAAATCGACACCACTTTATAAGAGATGCATATGAAAAACACTTGATAAATGTGTCTAAAATTCATACAAATGATAATGTGGCGGATCTCGCTAACAAAAGCTTTTGATGGACCAAGGTTTCAACACCTTGTGGTAAATATAGGAATGCTTAACCCTTAATCGCCTAGTTTAAGGGAGGCATAACCTCGAGGAGGCATATGCCTCGTGGGAGGACTTTTCTTTGTTTGTTTGTTTGTTAGCTTATTAGTTAAAAAAAAAAAAAAAAAAAAAAAAAACTAACTTTCTTATGCGGTGTTTGTTGTATTTTTATGGTTTTTAACTCACCGGATATACCTTGTGTGTATCAAAGAGTTAGCTAGTCCAAAGGGTACTGACTTTGGTAAAGACATGTCAAATCATGATAGTCTGTAATGATTTGCTCAAAATCATAGGGTCTGCAACCACCCATGCTTAATTGTTGAGTGTTGTATGGTCATCAATTCACCATGATCTATTCCTTGTTGGAATCCAAGAATTGACCAGCCCACAAGTATATGGATTGTAGTAAAGGCAACTATCTCCATATTTGGTTATCAATTCACCAATTCTAAGAATTGACTAGTCCCGAGCAAACGGATATGTAAAGACACATCAAATCTGTTTATATGGTTTCGGTTTACCTATAAATCGAGATGGTTATCGATGTACCATAGTTTTCGAACTTAAACATTTGGCTACTCCAAGAGTAATGGCTATTGGTAAAGAGACAACAAAACCATTATTTTCAATGATTCACTCTCTCGGGTGTGACCACACCGGATGTGATGAGAATAGTATGCAAGCGATAAGTATTGATGTACATTATATCATTTGTTGCCGCAAAGACACGGCGTTTCAAAGTTTGATCATCATAGAGATGACCTTATTAATGGTTCTTTGCTAATGATCCGAGAAAACAATCCTCTAGTATCAAGTCTCAAAAGATCTTTCAAGTCGAACCGAACTTAACCAAGTCAAATTCCGGTTTAGGGAGGATTGTTGGGAATTATGTGAAGTAGAATTTCACGACATTACTCTAGAAGGTTTCTGCGAAGGAGAAGCGAATCATCAAGATGCAATTCTCATCAAGAGTACAAGCATTGCCGTGTTATTCTTTGAAGGTGAAAGTCGACTAGGATCGCATGCGCCTATGAATTAAATGCTCACTCATTATTATCTTTGAACGCCCAAGGTTGCATGGGCGATTATTAGACTACTCTATATTTGTTTAATGTTTTAGTCATTAAATGCATGCAAACATGTTTAGTCGATTCAAGAGTAAGATATTAGGGTTCCTTGTTTATAAAAGGAACCAAATAGTTTGTAATAGATAACTCATCCAAACATAGAGTTTCATGAATAAAAGATCCATAGAGGATCTAAGTGTTCTTAGTTATAACATCTTGTGTTTACTTTCCGCTTTAGAATACAAGTGTTAGAGGCTGTCTATTAGTTTGCTTATGATTACATATGCAACACTAACGATCCACGAGTGCTTAAGATCTGTCAAGGTCCGAGAGTTTTCAACAACCCGCTTGTTTTGGTGTCACTTACTCCGTAGAGGAATTGGAACATTAGTTGGTTTTGCTACTTTTTGCATTCCTGAACTAGAAGCGGTGGATCCGAACTACTTGAAGGCACATTAGTGTTCACTTTCTTAAAAGCGGGCATAGAATGGTTTGTATGCTTGGCACTAGGCATAGAACAAGGCATCACGACTTTTCCTTTTGCACCTAAGGTTTTAGGACATGTTGCTATTAAACATTCTAGCGCTCTTGAGATCGCTTGGCTCGAATGCAAGCAAACCTAATTTCTATCAAGAGGCTTATTTAAGAAATCCTCTTCTACGATCTCACTGAGACATTCTAGACTATCCTTAAGGTGAGCACAATAGTTGTGAAACACATGTTCATTATTCCTAAGATGAGGAGGAATGTATTTAACGATACATGATATATTTGCGATCGAGGATGACTTTGATGCAACATTCTCATTAAAAACAAGTGGCGCTTTCCTTTTCCCGACTCCTCGATTCTCAATTTCTTTTGTAAAGACGTTATTTTTTCGTTGTTTTTGTCACGGTGACTTTCATTGAATCATATAACTCTTTAAAGTGTCGCTTAACTTTTCATTTCTTCTAGAAAACTTTCGTTTTCTTTTGTAAAGCATTAACTAAGTTTTGAAAATGAAAAGTTTGAGAATCGAGAATCTAAAGGAGGAGGCATTTGGGAGCCATCACATTGTTCTTTTCACCCTTTAATTGAGAGATTTGGGCTTTCAACTTTCGATCTTGTTACAATGAGCTTGAATCATTCGTCACGTTTGTTAATCTAAAAAGCGCATCAAACTCGGAACATCCGAGGATGTCTTGATATTTGAGGTTTTGACATTTTCTTTAAGATGTTGATATTTTAGTTGTAAATCAAAATGTTCAACTTCTAGTTTAGAAAGATGTTTTACCAAATTATCGTGATCATCCCGATCAATTTTCTCACTTAGTTCGAAGTTTTTGTTTTCAAGCTCAATGACACGATCATGGGAAACTTTCAATGCAATAGATAATTCATGAAATCGAGAAGCGATAATAGAGTGCTTAGTAACGAAGATAAAACACATCTTGAGCAACACAACTCGAAATCAAATTCTCATTTAAGATGTGCAAGTTCTTCTTTCAACTTCATTATATTTGAGTTCCTGATTTCATAATCATTGACTTCAACTATCATTGCATCAAATTCCTTTTCCATTTCTTTAATATCTGAATTTATCCCTTTTGAAGACTCTCAAATTGACCTTTAATTGTTTGAAGAAAGGCATGACCTCGCTTAAATAACATTCTTTAGTTTGCTCAAAACCCTTTCCTCTTCGCTTATCCCAAAGGGTGTGATTCTCTTTACAAGTTTTCTCAAAATCAACAAACAAATGATAAACAACATATAGGGTGATTAAGGTCTTGCTATTAGTGGCAATAGATCTAGGAACTAGATGCATTGGTTTATTTGGAGGATACACAGAGCTACATGCATTTTCCTAAGTGGGAGTGTTTGTTTCAACAAGTACATTAACTTTTAGCTTATCCATGTCTTTCTTCCAAAAGATCTGCTCGGGGGTTAATTGAGTTTGAGGTTAAACATGTTCAAGGATATCCAATTTTCTTTAGTGTAATCATGGGTTTGATCGTTATGTTTTATCTTTACAAGGTGGATCGTTAAGCTTCTTATTCATTTTCTCCCTAGATGCATCATCTACTTTTCTATCTTCCCTGCACTCAATGCAACTAGGTTTCGCCTAGGTTTAAGAATCTCATTGCCATCATAGATTACATTTTGAGCAAATTTTGCTATCTTACCATACTGTGGTTGGATTCCTTTATAATGGGGATACTATGCTTATCGCCGAGAACTCTATGCTTAGTGATCATGTGAGCATCTCAATGGTATTCCTTGTACGCATAACTTATTTTCAAGCTTGTTTTTCAAGGTTTTAGATTAGAAAAATCATTCAAAAGTTTTGATTCCTTAGCTTCAATTCTTGCTTAAGCCTTTTAACATTTTCTTGAAGTTCTTGTTTTTGCTTAGCGCTTTAGAAAGCTTTTCTTGTAAGGAGTTTAACTCTTGTTTTAATACTTCTTCTCTAAACTTACTTTTTCTAATAGTTGTACGCATTTGGTCATCCATTTCCGCTCACGGGTGGTTAACTCAAACTTAGCACTGCTCATAAACAGCAACTTGTTCTTTATAGGCATTCGCCTCGTAAACAATGAGAATCATCATGGGCACATGCGGTGTATTCATAAAAATATAGTCATCATTGATCGCAGAAGATGCATCACTTGGTATGGGCCTCACTTTCACTTTGTTTCACATATTGATCATATGGGACAACATTGATATTACCCATATTTTCAATATCCGACTCAAAAGTTTCAGTTGATTGTACTTTTCATGTATCTTTTGCTCATCAACATCATCGATAGTTTTAATACCTCCGAGATGATTGATTCTTTGGATGGACTAGCTTGTCGTGGTGAGGGACCTTTGGAGAGACCATTGGAGAAATGCTAGCCATGAAAATTGTCCGCGGAAGAGGTTCATCATCGACGTCAGAGTCGATGCATCAGCCCGCAACTTGAAATGCATTCGATGATTATGACCTATCTCCTCGAATTGGTCGCTCATCCACATCGCATCATATGTCTTGGCATTGCCTCAAGAAGAAACAACAACTCCTCTTCATCCAACACAACTCCATTATCCCGAGCTTGCACAAGTAACATCTTGTCTTTGAAGTACTCGCATTTTGAGGGCGTTTTGGAGAAGTGCAGCTTGCTATGTGTCCATCACCACCACAATTGTAGCACTTAATTGGCTTAGCTTGACCCCCGATTTGGATTCCTTCCACGATTCGATTTGCCACATATCCTCTACCAACTCCACCTCTTCCTGCTCATACTACCTTTCTTGAATGTGTTGCACCACGACCTTCACATCTCCGACGTAGTTTGATTGCGTGGGTTGGATGTCGCTCGAGGTTGTTGTTGGTGTGTGGGAGAGTTCATGTTTTGACTAACCATGAGAGACGGTTGAGTGATGAAGTTTTCCATGAATGTGTTTGGGTCGAGGCTTATAGCTGGATCGTGATGAGCTTGTAATTACCATTACCCATGGGTATGACTTGAGAAGCTTTGGTGGTAACTCCAATATTTGTGTAAAAGTCGTTGAATCATTTGATGAGCTTGTTTCTCCTCGGTTGGTTTTGAACCGACCAAGAATCCTTTTTCAAACATAGCATGTCTCTCATTCAAGAAGGAATGCATAAAGTTGCTCATAGTTGGTATTCTTCAATCCTTTGGTTAGCTTCACAGATGTGACAAACTTATGCCATTCGGATTCATGTTGTTCACAAACTTTGAATTGGATGAATATTTGGCATGCTCATTTTGATATTCCTCATATCATTCACAAGTTTGTGGAATCTCACGTAATACTCATAGACACTTTCTCTCGCTTCATCTTAAAGTGTTCAAATTCATCATACATTGTGATTCTCTGTCTTCCTTTGTCAATTCGTAACTGATAGAAGCATCTTGACATTATCCCAAACAAATTTTGGCTTCGGTGTTGTGATTGATAAGCTTGTAGATGTCTTTTGAAGACCTCAAGTATAATGTTAGAAGCCCCGATGTCAAGATCGAATCTCTTTTCTCCTTATCATTGAGCTCATCATACGCCTTTGGTCATCAATTCCATAGATCATTGTTCCATTTGTACCAGATCAATTAAGTCTCTTGTAGTCTCAATCGATAAGGTCCTTCATCAATAGACTTGAGAATGTTGACCTGTTTTCCTTTCCAAGACAAGACAATCTGATTCGCGCCCAAGAGTCGTAGTCGATTCGGCAAGCATGGGTGATTTAGTATCTCGAACCAACGCTTGAACATCTTTAGCAACAAATGGAGATGATTGTAGGTACGTTGGTAGACATGTTAACAGATTACACGAGATTTTATAACTCTATGATTAAACCGAAAATAGATTCTTTCACGGATTTTACTAAATCAAGAGAAAACCAGACACAAACCAAAATCAACCAAGTCGCTACGAGTTCTTGAACCAAGTCGCTAATCACCAAGTCGCTAAGTAACAAGTCGCTAGTGCACCAAGTCGCTACACAGTCAAGTCGCTAAAGAGCAACTCGCTACGGTCCAAGTCGCTAACACCAAGTCGCTAAGCACCAAGTCGCTAAGCAGTCAAGTCGCTAAAGAGCAACTCACTAAGGTCCAAGTCGCTAACACCAAGTCGCTAAGAATCTTAAGTACAAGTCGCTAACAAAGTTGAAAGCAAGTCGCTACCTTCACCAAGTCGCTAGCCGTAGTGGAGAATCTACTAAGTTGTACTATTTGCTCGGCTTGTCTCAATAGACAAGTCGCTAGGACCAAGTCGCTACCAAAAGCACTACAACTCGCTACCTTTTCCTCAAACAAGTCGCTATAATGAAATTCACTACGAGAACCAAGTCGCTACCAAGAAAAACTTCAAAACACACTTTTCAATCCAAAACAAGCTCAACCACGTTGATTCAAGCTTACCAAATGAAACCCAAGCACATACAATGATTCTAAACACAAAAGTACACCCAAAATTCAAACTTTAACACTAGAAATGAACCAAATGATGCAAAAACCACTAAACTTTTCAAACTCAAAACCATCTAAAACCACTAGAAATCCAAGGATATGTAAGAGATGATCAAACCATGGCTCTTGATACCATTTGTAACATGTTGGATTTCACAAACACACTAGATCATAACCACAAGTAGGCGATAATATGGTTTTAGAGAGAAAGTTAGAGGTTGGGAACTTTAGTGAGAGAAAGAAAATCTTATTATGAGCTCCAACTCTCTACCTGGGAGGTAGAGAGTATTTATAGTTCTTACATAAACGCCACCCACGGGCCGTGAATCGTGCATACAGCTGGTAAAGACCCGTCGTCCTCCACGGTGTTACTTAACTAAATACTACTAAACATTAACTAATCTACGACTACGAGCTTTCTAACGATTACATATACTTGAGGTGACCGACTCTTTAATAACTGGATTTACTAAATCCTAACATGATTCAAATTCAAATTCAAAATCAAATCTGCCTATATATACAACTCCACCATTGTTGTTTATCAAACACAACTCTCACACACAGCTTATACACACAACTCACACACACAAATTCTCAAAAATGTCTCGCAAAGACTTCTCTCAACAATTCCCCAGTCCACCACAACTGCCAGAAACTACCTTTCCACCAGAAGAGGAAGTTTATTCAACTCCACCAAAAGATGTCTTTTCAATATTCCAACCAGAAAATGTATTTGTAAACACTCCACCTCTTAACAATCCACCTGTTAACACTCCACCGGTGGACCTCCAAAACAATCTGTTTGGGTTTAGTGAGGATTATCTTCGTGAACTTAAGCAGAACGAGGCAAATCTTAGAGAGATAAGAGAAAACGAGGCACGCGAGAAGCTACTCATTTGGAACATGAAGCCGTGGATGTTGAATATCTTAGGCGTAATCGGTTTCGACTTCATGGAAGGAAAGTATTATGTCATGAAGTTTAGATCTCTTCGAAAGTGAAGAGAGTTATAACTCGATGATTCGCATTTATAATATGTAGTTTTATTTTCATCAATTTCGGTAGTTTGTATTAAGCATATTATGTATTTGTTGTTTTCACTTTAATTTTCAATTAATTTGGTGTATTAACTTAAATATTTAATGTAATTTGTGTGTTTAATTTTATGTATTTGTATGTTTTGTTTTAAAACTTTTAAAAAGGTATGTTTTTAGAAAGAAAAAAAGGTACAACCAAATTGCCACATAGGCACGACAATGGTGGACGGCGAGCCACTGGGTGCTCTAAGTAAATACTATTTGGTTTCGTGCGGCATGACAACTAATCATGACTGTGGCACTTTTAACGCATCTCGTTTTGATAACATACTAAATCCTATATAATGGGAAATGTGATCATTACAAAAACTAAAAGGATAATTACAAGAACGCGACTTGCAGATCCCACGATTATTTTACATGAAAGAAATATTTTCATTTTAAAATTTTCTTATTTAGCATGTTTCATATATTATATAACGTAGTAGATATATGTGTTTCAAAAGTAAAACGTCCAAATTATTAATAGTATAAATAGTTAACACTTTTATTTTTTAAAATTTTTAGCACTAAATTGATGGTTATAAGTTTAGTGAGCTTTTTATACAAATAATTTTATTAAAGTATATCATTATTGGAAGGGGTTACTATATGATTAAACGAGACTTAAATTTTCAAAATTTACATTTTTTTTATTAATGTTTTTTGTCCTAAAATTTTAAGACTTCTTTTTATAAGAAGTCCCAAATACTTTATAATGTAGTATAGATATATAAAATAATACTACATCCGTCTCATAATAATTGTCCACTTTCACTTTTTTAAGTCTTGTTTTTTCAACTTTGATTATAAATATTTTTATTTGTGTTTTTTCAACAATTATTATGAGACAGAGGGAGTAGCATGAAATGGACATGGAGATTGGTGTATTAAATCTCTTGTGAACGATGAATTGGTGGGCACGCAAATTGAAAACGAAGTGAGAAAGATGTGGGGTTCGAAGTTGGACACACACTATTAATATTCACGGTTAAGTGGGGAAGGAAGTTGGCTAAGAAGTGGACACACACGGATTATGTAATATGTTTAGTGACATCTTGGTAACACATTCGCGGTTATGCTCGTATATATGTTCATAAGGGTGTTTGTGACGGAGTTTTTGACCGACTTATGGCTTTTGTAAAACATATTTACTAATGTATGACGTCTTACAATTGTATAATATCTCCTTATTGTTATTTTTCACATTTAATTTTAAGCCAACATGATATGAGCGAACAACGAAGGTAATTGAATTCGACTCTTTTTATTGTGGAAAAATAGCTCATGTGGGATGAAATCACGTGGTATTTTCATCCCACATGTTTCAAATATACTATTAAAAAGTGGTTGGGCAAAACTATTGATCTGTTCACTACATTACAAGTTACAGAATTACATTATTATATTTAACTATAATTTTAAAAGGACTCGAGGCGACTCAACACAAGGCTCAATTTTTTAAATTTTTTAGATCGAGGCTCATACATAAGGCTCATAAACAGCGCGATGCCTTGGGCTTTAGAGCCTTGCACCTAGGAAAGGTAACGAGTTTTGAACAATTTTTTTTTTTTCAAATAACATTCATCGATCTCACATGTTAATGAAATCTAACTTAGAAATTAACTAAATCAGATAATTTGAGAGTTTTATCTTTCAATTCAAGTTTTTATACATACAAACTTTTTTTTCAATTTCAAGCATGAGATAAAGAAATGTCAACATGTCATCATCTTGATACATTGATTGATTGATATTTTGGGTTTGAATCAGATATTAGTTTCGATATATAAGTATTTTAATGTTATTTAAGTCATCATTAATACATAAATTGTCGCACAAAACTTTTAAAAATGTATTCAATTAATCAATTCTGCGTCTCATATTCTTAAAGCTCGCGCCTAGATCTATGCCTCACCTCAAGGCTCCATAAACCTTTGCTTTAGTGCGCTTTGAGCCTTTCAAAACATTAATTTTAACATATTACAAAAATTTACTTCTAGGCAAAAGATATACTAGGAGAAAAGAACATCCAACAAAATAATAGATTCACGCATGATCAAAGAGTTATAGATGCTTATCTCCGATGATTCTTACGAAAATAAATTCAAAAGACGAAAATGATAATTTTGTCCAAAAACACAATAACCAAATAAATTCAAGTAATAGTTTATATCAAATCACATGCGAATTTTAAAATAACAAATTACAAATGATTTTCTAAGATGAAAATTTCAATTTAAAAAAAAAAAAAAGTTCATCAAAAAAAAAAAAGAAGATGAAAGTAAGTATTTTATTTGATGAAAAAATGAGTTTACACCATTTGTCCATTTGATCGTTAGAGAATTTATGATCTATGTTTAACTTTTCTCATGTTGGAAAAAGTGAAAATTATGAATGAACAATTGAAGTAGTTCACATTTTTTTAAAACAGAAGTAACAACATACTGTCCGTAAGAAATTCAGTTTTAAAAATAATTGGTACCGAGTATGAGACATAAAAATGCAAATTTCCTTATACTCCACTATAAAATTTGACAAATAATCAAGAGCTTTAATGACCTTTTCTCGGTTGTGGTCGTGTTATGACACTACGTCACTACCAGTGATGTCACCCGCAATATGTCATTTCCAGTGACTCGTATTCGTATACAACCATGCATCATAAAAAATAGAGTATTGATTGTCATGCTTAATTAAACATATGCCTAATTTTATGTGGCATCACTTTATTGGTAATAGTAGATGGACTCACTACTTCACAAACCAATAAAACGCTTGCAAATCACTTTAGACATAAAATTAGTCATACAATTAGGTCTCAATCATTTTCTTAAAAAATAAATAAATAAATAAATAACTATCCTCGACTATTTTCTTTTATACCGAATCGGCAAGTGTTGTGTTTCAAAATAAAAAACTCACCTCGGCTATTAAATCAACAAAATCTTCCATCAAAGATAATTTTTGGCGTTGAATATGTTAGACAATGTAAACCCCGTAAGTTGCCTTGTATTATTCATTCACTATTTATAGATTACAATAGGCCTAAACCCTATAAACCTAAACGCACAAGCGTGCTTGGCCCGACTAGCATAACCCGTCTAACACCCCCTGAAATTCAATATCCCAAGATAAACACACTATGGAACGTTCATCTAGTATAGCTTTGTGAAAACATGAACAAGAATCTTGCAAATGTTCTTCTATTTGTTTTTATTTAACTTCTGGTAATTCTTAGTTACAGCATCGAAGTATAATTTCTCGTGAACTCATCAGAATGCCCTTCTAGACTTGAAATCGATGTCAAAACAATCCATCATCCAAACCATAAGGGTTAGACAGTATACTGCTGATGTAGTTGTTGCTGTTGTAAAAACTGCACGAGCTTATAGAATCATTGTTTGAATCATGCAAACCATAAGCTGATGAAAAAAATCTAGGTGATTGCTTTTAAGCTCCAAGTTCTCAACTGGGCAAAGTTGATCCCAAAAACATTGAAGATCGTCAATGGTTCCTGGTGAGCCACTATCATAGTAATTGTCTTGAAACTCAAACTGCTTGTCTGTGGTAGTACCGCTGCAGCTAGATGATGAGTAATGCTCTCTAAAAGTAAAGCTAGACTCGAAATAATCATTCATATGATCTGCAGGCTGTTGTATGCTCAAAACGTTTTTAGTTTCAGATGTTGGTGACGAGGAAATGTCATTTTGCTCTGTCTTTTCACAAACTAGGTTTTGTTTACTTGCTCGTTTCTTCAGATGGGAATGCCAATAGTTTTTAATATCATTATCGCTCCTTCCAGGAAGTCTCGATGCAATGGTAGACCACCTTTTAATAAATTCAAAAAAGATAAAGTTCAGATACTTGATGTGTTCCCGTGATTCTAAAGAAGTTAAATGATCTTGCAAGTTTATGGATACCTATTTCCGAGAAGGGAATGAGAAACAAGTATGATTTCTTCTTCTTCCTTAGAAAACTTCCCTCGCTTTACGTTAGGTCTTAAATAATTCATCCATCGTAGTCTGCAACTCTTCCCACTTCGCGATAAACCTATATGCAGAAAAAAAATGATTCACTGTCGCACGTGACTCTAAAAATAAATCAATACACAAACTCACAGAGTATAGTTTGGTTATCTAGCTTTACCGGCAAATCTAGGCATGTGAGACCAGTTCCAGATGCCATATCTGTTGATATAGGATTTCAACTTCTGATCTTCTTCAACTCTCCATGGAGCTTTCTTTATGCCTTTCTTCATGTCCCTTCTTGGAGACTTCATTCTCATACAGAAATTATTTACTTAGTTCCAATTGCTAGTACGTTACTTTGTATGAGCAGATGAAGTTAGTAGTGACTGATTCAGTACTATAAATACTTGTGCTTTCTTATAGTTAACGAGGTAATTCTTAATCTCCATCTCACCATCCAGGATGGTTCTAACATTTATGATATTGTGTTGAATTTTCAGGGTGGTCCATATACTTAATTTCACCTTTCAAGACGCACGCGTCAAAAAATGGGTGAACATATGAAAGTCATTTTTAATTATTAAATAGGTGGTTCTCCTGTTGTTCTCCAAAGTACATGTACGTGAAGGAATTAAGAGCACTATGTGCAATGACCATACCCAACTTACTTATTCGGGGTTCACGGGATGCTACATCACTATAACAAACCTCACAACTAACTCCCTCTTTCACACTATATCATTTGTGGCCATCACTTATAAAAACATTACATATTTATAATTAAAAAAAAAAAAAAAAAAAAAAAAAAAAATCGATAAATTACCTCGCGTGCAAACGTCAAACGACGAGAGTTGAGATGACAAGCTATAACAAAAGGGGGGAGGTGTCATGAAGAGCCACAACAAAGGTGCCTAGTTGGCACGGCGAGGTATAAACCTTGACACCGGTTGCTCTAATACTGCAGTGGTTTTTAAATTTTGAACCTAGACGTTAAAGTTTTCTAAAGAACTTTGTAATACTAATAAAGTAACATCATTTACCATTCATTGACGTAAAACTTACAATCAAATATGGTTGTCATTTAATATTTCCTTCAATACCGATGTCATGGCTCAAGTGAAATGATACCAGTTATAAATCTTTTACGTGTCATGGCTCAAGTGATGAGACTTTTATTTCCTTTTAATACAACCCCTTCAATCACACACAAAAAAAACCTATTTTGGATCCACGAATACACTCTTTTTAATTAGAAAGAAAAAAAAACATAAAAGCTATAGCACACGCCACAATCATGGCCTGGGAGATTGCACAAGTGGTTTGGCACCACCACCGGTTTCATGTTGCTCCTTTACCACACGCCAAAGGGTGTTGGCTCAGGGTGCCTAGCCATGACACCTTGTGCTATTAATGCCAAAACTTCCTAGAAATCTAATCCTATTTGACGTCGTCAAATTTTACATGATTTTTTAGAAATACTACGTAGGAAACAAAGGAAATTAACTAAAACAACAACGCGCGTGAGAAATACATCATCCAAAAATACCGGAGAAGTAGAGAACGACATGAATGGATTTTACCGAAGTAGTGTCAGACACACAGTACATACACCATGTGACTAATAACTCCCCCCAATTCTTTTTGTTCACACTTAGGGCCCGTTTGGTTTGTAGATGGGTTTATGATTAGGATTTGGATTTGGATTTAAATTTGGTTTAGAATTTGAATTTGAATTTGAGGTAGGAGAGAAAAATAATATTTAATAATTTATAATATATTAAAGTATACGTTAAAATTATTTTTTGAAACATCACTAAGTGCAAAAATAAATATTTAGAATGAATGGTTAACAATTAAAAAGGGCCCACATTTTATAGAAAAAATCTAATCCAGGACATGCACTTGGGTTTGTCCATCCCCTTATATTCGGTAGTAAGTTCCAACAGTAAAATCCAAATTATCACACCAAACAATGTTTTTTGTCTTTAAGTCCAATCCCAAATCTCTAGACCTCATAACAAACACGCCCTTAACAAATATTGAAAACCTAGGTAGACTTTTTTCGTTGACTCTTTGAAATGTGTTTTGACTTTTGACAATACGTTAACAATAATGCATATGTACGATGATGGAAATTTACTCCATGAATATAGCCTGGGGTTTTTCGCGGGTGTTTGGGAATTTCAAGAATTTTTTTTTATATAATGTTAAATTTTAAGAAAAACATCATTTTTTTTAAATATCTCTTAAATGCACCCGGTCATTTGAAATGTGTTTTTAGTATTAATGTTCAAAAGATTTTGCACCCCGGTCATATTTGATTATAGCTCCGTACCTGTTTACTCCCCTTGTTAGTCTAAAAACTTATATTGACATGTGTATAATATATGAGAAATGTTAGATCTATTAGAACATTAAAACTCGTAGGTATAACTTTATTCATGAGCACTATCTATAATAGTGAAACCCTAATACCCAAAACCCACAAACCGGGCTTGGGCTCAATTATTCTCTAATACTTCATGATTCGGCGAAATCATGAAAGTTCGAGCTGGAGTAGAAACTAAAAATAATAATAATAATAAAAACAAAATAAAACAATAACTAAAATAAAACGGATAACCCAAAGTATCCCAAACAATCGTCTCGGAATAAGAACCCTAGATTCGACACCAAACAAAAGTCGTCTCTGAATAAGAACCCTAGATTCGACACCAACAAAAGTCGCCCGGGAATTGATCTGTTGGATTCGACACCAACAAAAGTCGCCCTTGAATTGATACCTGGATTTGACATAAAACAAAACAAATATAACTTTTTTTTTTTTTTTTTTTTTTTTTAACTTTACATAGTACAAGAAACCGTAATTGCTAGAAATAAGGCTCAAGATTAACGTTGTTGAAAATTAAGGTATTTGATACCACACACAAAGACGACGAAAAATGAAGGACCCAACCAATATGTGTCGCACCACCATCGGGTGAAGTCATACTCTAACCCAAGCTCCTCTTTCATGAACCCTTTCACCATTATACTACCAACACCAGGCATCTCAAAAACGAGATTTTCTTGACCAACTTCACTGGTGGTGGAGATTGGAAAATTTATGATTAGGGTTTGACGGGGCGGCTTACGGGAGGCGGCTCAACTTAGCCATCTAAGTCTGAGGATCAGACCCGCTCTGAAACCATGTTAAAACATTAAAACCCGTAGGTATAACTTTATTCATGAGCACTATCTATAATAGTGATACTTTATGTTAATGTTTTGTTTTTCTTTTCTTCTCTAATTTCCTTCTTCCGTCAGAAACTTTCGCGATTCTAGATTCGAATCATGAAGTGTTAATTATATTATCATTGTATCAGGCCCATATCATATCATGCTATATATTTGTACAATGTATCAACCAAATGAATCAATAAACAATATTCTCTCATATTACTATCTTACAAGATCCACATAAGAATTTCAAAAAAAAAATCCACATGTTGAGCTATCAGATAATGATTGGTCTAATCAGAAAGAAAAGAGAGAAAGTATAACAAAATAGACCAATTAGTGTCTAACATATCAGCGTGTGAATTTTTTTTATAAAAATTTTATATAGATCTAGCATTTTCCATAATATATTGTTGATAAAATGGTGTCTCTCCTATGGTATTGTTTTATTTTGGTATTGTTTTATCTAAAACCCAGGCATATTTGGTTGCTCTTCAAACCTAATAGAATCTCTTCATCATCCAAAAAAAATCTGTGGATAAAAATAAATCTATATTGCGAATATGAATAATCAGATTGTGACTTTCCTTTCGGTACTTTCAATTAGTTTTTTTTTTCTTAGTATTTTTTGAAAAGCTATCACTAATCACGGTTGCCTTCATTGTTCCGTATTCATTCGTTATTGATCTTCAATTTTTGCCAAAATTTGATAGAAATACGACGGTCACCTAAGAACAATGTTCGAATACAGTATTTAAACTACTAATTGTTAGACTATTATTATTAGTTATACGTTATATTTTGCCAAAATATGCAAGCCAATTATTATTTCAACATGGTATCAAAGCCTTGATCCCAACTCTAACCCTAATTATTATTATCTTCGTCTCATAATTAGTGTACCGTTTGACTTTTTGGAGTCTCTCTTGTTCAACTTTAACTTTAAATATTTTTATTTGTGTTATATAATACTTGATGCAAAATATTTAAATGGATTGGATTTCAAATGTATTTTCATTGATATAATTTTCACCAAGTATTATATAACACAAATAAAAATATTTAATGTTAAAGTTGAACAAGAAACACTCCAAAAAGTCAAACTAGATACGGGACGGAGGGAGTAGTTATTTTTCTTATATCGTCATCCCCACCACAAGAATAATCTCAACCAAACACTTTTGTTCACTGTTTCCCATTCTTAATTATTGTTTTTGTTTTACACGTCCCCATCACAAACAAGGAGTGTATTATTTATTTTTTGGTCAATCGAACACTTCACTTCGAAGACATTAGCAGAAGGAATGTTATTTGTTTGCTTGGCGAGCGTGCATAAGAAATAAATGGTTTAATTCTTTTGGCTTCTGGAAAAGCAGTATGTTATAACATACAACAATGACATGAGGTTCAACATCAACACCTACAACGAAGTATGTTTTAACTTTGCTAATGGTTTCTGTCGGTTTAGGAATTCATGCAATTTTTTGCATGCTAATAATACATCATGAGATAAAGCAACATCACATTCATCCTTGTGGGTCTCCCTCACAGTCGAGAACTCCATTTTCTTTACTTGGGCCAAGTCCTTATTATTACTTAACACAAGCCCAGATGGTGGAATTAATAAAGGCCCAAAATGATTTATTAGTTCAACATCGGATTTATTCAACACTAGGCACGGTTCAAGATACTTTGTTGCCTTGAGCTTTTAGTGCCATGAAACTTTAGGATCATACTACAGGTGCATGGAACATGGATACATGTGCTTCTTCTCACCTTAACTCATCAGTTAATTCTCTTTGTAATGTTTTAATAAATGTATGTATTCATTTGTCTATGTTGGTGATGGTAAGTATATTCTCGTCACCAACACAGGCCATAGGATATTGCCAACTCCCCATAAACCTTTTCATTTAAATACGTCCTCATAACTCCTAACAATGTTAAAAACCTGAATTGTATTCGTCAGTTTGTTCGTGATAATAAATGAACTGTTGAATTTGATGAATTTTATTTTTCTATTAAGGATTACCTGACCCATCGGGTTCTTCTTCGATGTGATAGTACGGGTGAATTTTATCCTGTTACGAAGCCTTCCCCTATACCACAAGTTTTTCTTGCGAGTCAAAACACGTAGCACTAGCGACTTCGACATCCAGGAAGTGAAGTGTTACGCCGTCTTATTTATAATAATTCCATTGTTTGTAATAAAACAAAGCCTCTCGCGACTTATCATGGTTGTCAGCTTAGCAAACACGTGATGCTTCCCTTTTCTAGTTCTCAAACTATTGTTAGGTCTTATTTTGATATTGTTCACTCGAACTTGTGGACTTTCCTAATTCTAAGTCTTACGAGTTATAGATATTATGTTTTGTTTTTGGATCATTATTCTCATTATGTTTGGGTTTATCCGTTGCTGAATAAATTGGATGTTTTGTCTAAATTTATCTTTTTCGTAGTTATGTCAACATTCAATCTAAGTGTGAAATCAAGTCCTTTCAATGTGATCATGGTGGTGAGTTTTATAACCAGGGCCTTCAAAAATTGTTTGCTTCTAACGGCATTCAATTTCCTTTTTCATGCCCTAAGACTTCTCAACAAAATGGGAAGTCTGAACACATGATACGCACTATTAACAACCTTATTCGAACTCTTCTCTTTTAGGCTCACTTACCTTCACATTTTTGGATTGAAACCCCTAATATTGCTACTCACCTTTTAAATATTCTACCCTCTAGTGTTATTTTTAATGACGTTACCCAAACCCGGTTGTCTGGCACCAAACCGGATTACACAATTTTGCTTGTCTTTTTTTGCTTATGTTACTCACATGTCTATGTAAACAATAAACTTGAACCACGTGCTACACCTTCAATCTTTTTGGGATACTCGTCCAATCATCGTGGATATACGTGTCTTGATTTGAACACCAATGAAACTATTCTCTCAAGACATGTTACCTTTGATGATACCGTTTTCCCCATTTGGATCGATGACGTCCACCTCACCACCCTCCTATAATTTTTGGACACTCCTAACTTCATGCATATCGTTCTTTGAACCTCAATAGCCAATCAACCCACTACTACGGTTGATCATACTACTAATACTCCCACTATTATGGAACAGTAAGCACCTAGGTCTCCTTTACATTCCACGGCCTAACAGGCCCAAAACACTCCACTAGTTACATATCCTGGACCCCAAATGGCCCCAAAAAATCCACTTGTTACACCACTTAGACCTTTGTCTCAAACCACAGCCCAGCATGCCCACTGCACATCACCTGTTACACCACCTGGATCCACACCAACAGGCAAACATATGCATAACCCAAACCCAATTTCGGTTCACCCCGTGGTTACTCATTTTCTTGTCGGTCCTAGTCACACTTCCGATCGTCTTAATTTAAATTACCATTATTTCTCCTTTACCTAAGTCGTATAATGAAACATTTCATGATTCTAACTGGCAATTTGCTATGCGTGATGAATATAATGCACTTATTAAAACTGATACTTAGAAATTTGTGTCGCGACCCACGAATGCTCGTCAACTTTATATCTTAGCCTTGTGGCGGCTCTTTAGTACCTTACTTTTACTCATCCTAATACATCTTATGTTGTGTATTAGGTTTATTTATACATGCATGATCCAAGAGAGCCTTATTTTTCTGCTCTCAAGAGGATTTTGTTGTATATTTGGATACTTTAGAATATGGATTATAGTTATACTCCTCGTCGACTACATCTTTAGTTGCATACTCTGATGCGGACTGGACGGGTTGCCTAACGACTCATTATTCAACATCGGGATATTGTGTGTTTCTTGGAAACAATTTACTTTCATGGTCTTTCAAGCAGCAGGTTACTCTCTCCCGATCTAGTGCCGAGACTGAGTATATGGGTGTTGTTGAGACTTGTTGGTTATAGAATTTGTTACGGTAGCTTCATACACCTTTGTTCTTGGCTACATTAGTCTATTGTGATAATGTTAGTGCGGTTTACATGTCCTCTAACCCTGTTCAGCATCAACCTAAGAAGCATATTGAGACTGATATTCACTTTGTTCGTGATTTGGCTAGGTTCGGGTTCTTCATGTGCCTTCATGTTGTTAGTTTGTGGATATCTATACTAAGAGCTTACCAATTGCGTTGTTTGATGAGTTTCGTTCCAGTTTGAGCGTCCGTCCTTCACCTGCTCCAACTGTGGGGAGCTGTTTGACTATTATTATTAGTTAGATGTTTTATTTTATAGGCTTAGCCTATGTTTAGTGGTTTCTAGAATAATCTTAGAGTGATTAAATATATTATATTTGATAACTAATTAAATGCAAGCCAATTATTATTCCAACACAAAATGTAGTTTCCAGCATCCTAAATCTCATGGCTCCTCTCTATCCAAATCTTCAAATGTTGTAGCAAAGGAAGAACCATTCCATCTATACATTACATGTGGGAAACCAACAATGTACACTTTCCTTGGCATCTCGTCATTGTACCTAACTATTTCTCTTACATTATTGTGTCTCCTTCAATTGTTTTATCTCATGTATATTTGTAAATGATAAGAATGAGCATCTACTCTCTTGTCATGCATGTTTGGAACTCAAGCAATAGTCTAACCATTGGGGTCCATTTCTAGATGTGCTTGTTAGCCCAATTGGCCATGAGGCCCACCACACCATGGCCAAAAAAGATTGTAAATCATTTGTGATAAGGTTTAATTTCATATATACTTAATTAATTTAAGCTTCGTAATGTCATATTTATCCAACTAAAAATGATAATACAATAATTTAAACATCATATATTTGTCATAGCATTCAATTATTACACCAATTAAAACTCAATTAACATTAATAAATACCCATTATACCTTTAACAAAAATGCAATGACTCCATAGAGTCACATACAACAACTACCAAGGCCAAATAACAAATGATAAGGATTTAAAATGTACGTTTTTTAGGGGGTCATTTAAGCCCTAAAATTGTGTATTATTGATCAAATATTGCTTAAAATCGTTCCTTTTCACCTTTTAGGTACTTTGGAAGCAAAAGCTGGAAATCAAGCATATTTGTACGAAAAAGGACGAGAAAATGAAGAAATTAGAAAACGATCAAGTAGAGAAAAAAATCTAGAAAAGGGCTCCAGACAGAGTCACAATTCCTTACCGACGCTGTCACTTATTACTGAAGATATCAAAACAGCCCAGATTTAACAAGCGACGGCTCAGAGCATACTGAAGACACCAACAAGTGACGGCGCCACTTGTTAATGAAGATCAAAGTCCAAGCCAAAATTACAATGTGATGCCACATAGATTTTACAAAGGGATGGCGTCAGACATTAGCTGACGGTGTCAGAAGACCCTAAGCGATGCCGTTACAAGCCGATCAAGACTATCACAACGTGCGCGCGAAGTAGCTGATACTGTTTTGGCCATATCTTTTGCATAAGAATTCGGATTTAGGCGATTCAAAAAAGGAAACGATCGGGACGAAAGAATATAAGATTTGGTGAAAAAGGTATCGCGATGCCGTCACTCCTTAGATCTGAAGCCGTCTCATCAGTGCGACAATAAAATCAGCTATAAATATAACCTCACAACTTCACTTTTTGAAAGCCCTAAACCATAAGTCCGATTCTAGGGTTTAGGTAGGTGTTTTTTCAGCAACTTGGAGAGTTTTAATCACCTCATAAACATCTTGTAATGGTTTTTTTATTCTACTTTAATTCATGTTATCAATTATCACTATTGTTGCTTATTATTCACTCATTATGTTTGGCTAATTCACCTAGTGTTTGCTTATGATTGTATGAAACTTGTATATAATTAATTAGATCTTATTTTTTTTTATTAATGCTTGTGTCTATCTTTATCATTAAGGTGTGACAAATTCAATGAGTCTAATTGATTTAGTTTATAATTCTTGCATCCTAATGTCTCTTGTTTGATTGGTTGTTCGCCTTCGAATAGGAAAACTGGCTTCTAATTTAATTGTTGCGAGCTTGAAAATCCTAAAGACGTATTTATGTCCTAGAGCTCACTAATAGACTTTTCGTTGTGTTTATTGCGTGAATTGCGATTGTTGATAATAGGAGATTTGGGGCAGATAACTTAGGTTACTTGGCGATCCTGGTTTTCTAGATGAGATCAATACATTCATAGAGTTAGGGAACTAGGCACCACCCTACGAATAATAATGGAATACAACATGTCAATTAGAAAAGGATGTGAAAATTCAATAGGTAGAATTGGATAACTAGCAAGGAGTAATACATCATAGGTAGATACGCTTGACTTCCCTCGTAAAACCCTAATTTAGATTTTTGCATATTAGTTTAGTTAAAATAATTTAATTAGTTGATAAAAACCCCCCAATCTTCCAATCCCGAGATTTTAATTGCTTTCATATAAAATATAAATATACAAAAAGAATCATCCCTCACCTTATACCTATTCGTCATACATCTCAACATTCCCAACACTATTCCCTTAGAGAACGATCAATCCCTCGAGTCTTACCTATACTACAATACAACAGTTAGGTACACTGCCTTGGAGGATTGTAAATATTCTTCGAAGGGTTACATCCGCTGCATCAAGTTTTTGGCGTTGCTGCCGGGGAATAGTTTAGGTTTGTTTTCTATCTCTTATAGGTCTACTTACTTGATTCACATCGAGTGTGATTTTTCTTTTTATCTTATTAGCTTTCTCGTATTCTATCTTTTCTTCTTGTTTTTGTTCATAAAATCAATCATTCGCCATCATGGTGGATGATAACCTTCTTCACCAATACCCACAAGCCCCACCGAGAGCCCGTACTCTTGGTTAGTACTCCAAACCAAGCCACCAAGGCTATCGAAACGCCATTGAGTTTCCCAAATAAGCCAATATAGCCCACCTACGATCCGACACCATCCGGTTGGTGCAAAACGGATTTGCATTCCACGAACATAGGTCCGAAGACCCGATCCAACACCTTAAGGATTTTTTCAAAATTGTAGATTTCATTGACCTTAATGGTGCCACTAGAGATACTACCCATTTTTGTCTCTTCTGTTTCTCTCTGCGTAACCAAGCTATCCATTGGCTTGATCGTTTACCCGTAGGATCCATCTCTACTTGGGATGATCTCACCACTCGTTTCCTCGCCCAGATTTTCCCACCGGGAAGAACTAGTAAACTCCGTAATGACATCTTGATGTTCCAACAACATCATGATTAATTACTCTATGATGCGTGGACTCGTTTCAAGGACTTACTCTAAAAGGTCCCTCATCACGGCATCAATCTTTGGCTTCAAGTTCAAATCTTTTACGATCGTATTGACAAAGCCACCAAAAAAGTCGTTGATTATGCAGCAGGCGGTAAACTTAGCAAATTAAATCCTGAAGAAGCATGGGAAACCATCGAAGCTTTAGCCCAATACGAAGATGAAGAATGGGACAACCCAATCGTTCACGAAAAAGGAAGTCTTTACTACATAAATGCCACTTCGGAACAATTGATAACAAGCATGGAGGAGCAAGTAGAAGATTTGATGAGGAGTGAGATGTTATTCAATGAGCACAAAGACACCCATTGTGGAATTTTGAGCCCAAATGGAAGATTTGTGTCTCCCGAGAGACCACATCAAGAAGCATTTGAAGGGTTAATGTTGAATTTTATTGTTGATCAGGAGGATCAAATCAAGCAGTTGGAATATCGAATGAGGGAAACAAAGGAGGTTTTCATGAAACTCGCTGATAACTTAATTAGATTTTTGAAAGAGAAGATGGAGAATAGGAGAGTTGAACAAGCTCATTCCTTAGAACTTGAAAAGACTACTAAATTTCCATCTCACACCTATACCATAACCTCCGAATCACTCAAACCAACCATGATGCATAGGGTCTCTATGATTTCTAAAACCAAACCGATTATCCATAAAACCTCTCTCCAATATTCCAAGATGGGAACCGGAATGGATGAAGAATCTTTTGAGTCAGAAGACGAAGATGACGTTGAAATAAATAAGATGGGAACCGGAATGGATGAAGAATCGTTGGAGCATACTCTTTATAAAAACGACAAAAACTCAAATAAAGTTTTTCTAACTTCAAATCCACCCATCAACCCAAAGGATTCGGGTAACCTAAAAATGAAGGCGGTGGAATCTTTCCCCACTCAAACACCACCTTCATCTCAAGTGGTATATTTCCATCATAATGGTGTGCATCGCTACTATCACCCGCACTTAATCCTAAGTGTAAGGAAAACCTCCACTTTTTCCGTTAAATAATGGTAGAGCCAGACTCGTGACTCGAACGAAAACAAGTATTTCTCAGGAGGCAACCTGAGCATATTTTATTTACTTGCTTTGTTTTGCTTTTAAATTTTTTTTAGGATGTTTGCATGCTACTATTTGATTATGAATTATTGCATGATTAATGTGTATGCGATTATGCTTTATTTTGCTTTTGACTTCGTCTCATTAGTAATTAAAGGTACTTTGCATTAAATAAGTGTAGGGAAGATCATATGTGGTTAATATGAACCAAAAATGATTATGTGATGATTTATAGTTTAATTCTTTGCATGTTTGTTTGACTTTGTGTGTCAATACTTGTGAATATGTTTTATGAGTTTCTGCAGGAAAATAGACTTTAGAAAATAGGTTGTTCTAGAAAAAAAGAAGAAACAAATATGTCAGGTTTGTTAGATGGCGTCACGGTTTACAGGTGACGGCGTCAGCTACTATAGCACAGTTTTTCCAGATTTTTGTTAAATGTTGAAAGTTATTTTTTGAAAAATTTCCAGAATTTCTTAAATGTCTAATTTTCCTGTATATTATTTGTATTTACATTCTACAAGTATCCTATCCTTTTATTGTTTTATTTTTATTTATAAGTCTGGAATTCCATCTTGTTGTGATTTTTTTTCTTTGTTCGGTTTGATGCTTTGGGTTGTTGTGTTGTTTTTCATTACAGGATTTGATTGGAAGAGGATGGTCTTTTGACGATTCTTGGATGAAGATTTAACCTTGTATCTTCATTTCTGTTCATACCGAGCTAATCAGTGGAGTACTAGTTTCTTTCATCTCTTTCATTTACTTCCAATTATCATAACTATGATATTTTCGGGAAACATTGGGGACAATTTTCAGTTTAAGTATAGGGAGGGAAAAAAGGGTTACCTCAGAAACTATTTGCTCGCTTTATATTTGTCTTGTCCTTAGTAATAGTGCTATAAACTGAAAGAAATACTTGTTAGGGTAATTTTAGCACCAAAATTTTAATTTTTTACGACACTTATGAGCAAAACTTTTGTCTTAATAAAACGTCTCATGGATAAGAGTTATATGACTAGCACAAAAACCCTTACCACTCAAATTCCACCCTAAAAATGTAAGGTTTGCCCCTAGATATATAGGATAAAAAGCATTCATCTTTAATGCTTATGAGTGTACCGGTAGTATATAGATTCTAGAACTTGTTTTGTGATGCATTTCGAGATCGCTAGTGAGACTATATTCATGTAGTTAGGATTTACTAAATGTTAAGAGGCATTATGATAACCCTTGTTTTAAACATGTTTAAATAATTGCATTGGCCACATCGGTTGAGTAGTTACCCCACACCCTTGCGATGTACTAATTTTTAGTACACGTTACCCCTAGTTAACCCCCCAGAGCCTATCTTTTCGTGATTCTCGTGATGTTCTGGTTTTCGGAATATCAATGAAGAGCATCGTTTACAATTCACCCCAAATGTTACACTCAAATCGCATTAGCCTTCCTTGTATACACTCATCTTTATTGCATTATTGTATTATGTTAAACCCTTACTTCAATTATCTAGTTAATTACATGGTTCCTAAGTCGAGTCATATCTTGTGTAAATATAGTTTTGGGACAATTAGGACTCATGGGTTAAGTAGTATATTATGGAGTAACGGGAAAGAATGTCAAATTTAAATTTCCTTATCTATGTAATTAATTACTCCACATGTTTTGATCCTTGCAATTCGGGTCATTAGTCTAGTCTAATAAAAACTCAAGTGTATGGAGGCTACTATAAATCCATTTGCTATGATGTTATATTTTACGGATGGTAGAGTAAGAGTGTATGAAAAGAAAAATCGAAAAAATTAGAGAGAAAAAGAAAAAAATATATATAGAAAAAAAAAAGAAAAGAAAAAAGAAACATATGGGATACCATCTTGCCTCTATCCTTTATCTTTTATCGTTTATTTTCAAGTTATAAGTTAGTTTAGTAAGTCGAGTATTGGCTTAACAACACCTCGTTTTACACGTAATTAGCTTAGATTTTTTACGTGCCACCAGTAAATTCCCCCATATCGAACAAACCCGTGTTTTTCCATACCATTACACCTAACATTACAACCCTTTAAAAGCCCTCTTTGATAGTTTATCTTAGGTGCTTACGCAAAATCGGTGGAGGTTTGATCTAGTCTCAAGCCTATGGTAATCTATGTGCTATGACAGGTAGAGGGTGTTATCTTCCATTTCAATACATGTTATATTCATTATACACCCGAGAGATGAGAGAATCCAAACACTATATGTGAGGTGCTAGTGTATAATTTTCGTGCTTCTTATGATTATTGTAGAGCTTGTATTTGTTGTAAACTATTTTAAACCAATGTTAATTGACCTCTAACTTGTAAATTTATTTGATAAAAGCACATTTGCTTGAGGAAAAGCAAATCCCAAGTGTAAGGATATTTGATAAAGATTTAGAATGTATGTTTTATGGGGTCATTTAAGCCCTAAAATCATGTATTATTGATCAAATATTACTTAAAATCATTCCTTTTCACTTTTTAGGTACTTTGAAAGTGAAAGCTGGAAATCAAGAATATTTGTGCGAAAAGGGACGAGAAAACAAAGAAAACGATAAGTCGAGAAAAAATCTGGAAAAGGGCTCCAGACTGCGTCACAATTCCTTAATGACGCCGTCACTTATTACTGAAGATATCAAAACAGCTCATATTTAACAAGAGACGGCTCAGAGCATACTGAAGACTCTAACAAGTGACGGCGTCACTTGTTAATGAAGAACAAAGTCCAAGCCAAAATTACAATGTAACGGCACAGAGATTTTACAAAGGGACGGCATCATACATTAGCTGACAGCGTCAGATGACCCTAAGCGACGCTGTCACAAGCCGATCAAGACTATTACAACATGCGCGTGAAGTAGCTGATAATGTTTTGGCCATATCTTTTGCACACAAACTCAGATTTAGGAGATTCAAAAAAGGAAACGATCAAGATGAAAAAATCTATGATTTGGTGAAAAAGGCATCACGACGCCATCACTCCTTAGATCTGACGCCATCACATCGGTGCGAAAGTAAAAATCAGTTATAAATATCTCGACCTTCCCAACACTATTCATCTAAAAATGATCAATCCCCCGAGTCTTACATATACTACACTACAATGGTTAGGTACACTTCCTAGGAGGATTGTAAAACTTCTTCGAAGAGTTACATCCGACGCATCAACAAACTTAAATAAAAACACCACTCAGTAGACTAAACAAAAACACCAACAATGACTCATGGCTAACTCCTGTAGGATTGTTGCCTTCTTTTCTAGTTAAAAAAAATAAGGAGATTGATGTGCTTTTAATAGGTCTATATATTTTAAATCAAGTTTTACTATTTTTAGTGGCATGTCACAAACGTTTGTAGTGGTTGTTCAAACTTCGCTTGAGGTTAATGTGGTATTAAAGCCACATTCCATTTTACTTAAATATTATTTGTGAAATATATATTTTACTGGGGTAATCCCCTTTACCCTAAGTGACATTTTGTGCGACGAATGTGATATTTTGCCATACCCGTTTTGTGTTATTCAAAAAGCCAACCATGAGTCTCATCTATAAAAATATATAAATGAATAAAATGTAGGACCTACAATTAACTTTTTTAATAAGACAAAATGGGTCTAGAAAAACATCACATTTGTCGCACAAAATGTCACTTCGTTCTAGCAAAAAAACCGCACCTAATTTTTGGACACTTGTCAAATTTTATATAAATTCGCACTGTGTAGCTGTCGCACAAGACCATTTATGGAAATGGTGTTTTTTTACTAGAAAGTGAATGCAGGTTGAGTAAATTGATCATTTTTGGAATTTTCTCTTTATATTATAGTTGATTAACATATATCTTTATTAGTTGTCTTAATCATGATGTAGCATGTGTAGAAATCACAGGGAATACGTAAAATTATATTAATAAGATTCAACTAAAACTAACACATTACAATACATTAAATTGAAATGACAAAGACAAAACCCTAGATAATAAACATGCCTAAACATATGAGTTAGGCTTATAGACCTTATTAGCTAATATTCCCCTCAAACTCACAATGTTGCAGCAGTAAACGTTGAGAAACCTTACAATATTACAGCGATAAACATTGAGAGTTTGTCAAATAGTAAATATAACTAAAACTAAAAAACAACCACGCAGTTTCGGAGAGTCCTAGAGTGCGAACTCGGTGCTAGACGGAGTCTCATTCCGATGCAATCCAAATTGCATGATACCAACACTTCGAAATCAGTCAAGTCTAAAACAAACGGACCAAATTCGATGCAAAACCATAACCAAGTACATAACCATAGCAGAGCCACACATAATGAGAACAAAAATTTTATAGTGAGCTACAAATTATTTACGATTATAAGCATGAGAATGTCATTGGTTTTTTAGGCTATACCAACGAAACACACGAAAAAATCATTGTTTATGAACATGCATCTAAAGGAAGTCTTGATAGGTATCTCAATGATGCTAGTCTTACATGGCGGAAACCACTAAAAATATGCATTGATGTTGCAATAGGTTTAATTTCCTTCATTGGGGTGTTCATGGAAAAGAAGTGGTGATGCATAGAGACATCAAAACTCCTAATATTCTTTTACTTGATGATTGGAAGTCAAAAGTTGGTGATTTTGGACTTTCATTGATATGTCCAATAAATAAGAAAATAGATTATGTTATTGATCATGCGTGTGGCACACCAGGATACTTAGACCCACTCTTTGGAAAATTAGGTTTCTTAACCATAGAATCTGATATTTATTTATTTGGTGTGGTTTTGTTTGAGATCTTGTGTGGGAGAACAACGTATGCATTTTACAAACATAAAGTTCGGTTTCTAGATAGTTTTGTTAAAGAAGGAAAACAAGACAATGTGGTTTTGAGGCTATCAAGTAACAAATCTTGCCAAAATCATTGACTACGTTTCAGACATTGCCTACCAGTGCTTAGAGGATGATAGAGAAAAATGACCAACAACTGATGAGGTTTTAGCACAACTTAAGAAGGCATTGGAATTCCAAGTATGTTAAATGCTTAATTTATTTTTCTTATACATACTAAAACTATAAATTAACCAAAATCTGCACCTACAGCTATCTCTATTATATGAATTGGTTTGTTTAGTTCACATTTTAAGGTTCATATGTACATCTATTTATATTGACGAGCGTTGATAAACATGTCATCAATTATATTGAACTATTACTTTCTCCTTTTGATGTTGTTACAGATATATGCAAGTGAGCTAACATGTACTATGGTTATGTGAAACCGGACTTTTTATGATGAGGTGACATGTCTTTCATCATTTACATACATGGGTCGTGAAATAAAAGTTTTTTTTATATCAGAAAATTAAAAAATATTTTCTTAAATTCAATGACAATTAAGTTGATAAAATTTGATTTAAAATTTGGGCAATAACAACAAAATAATCTTTCCAAAGAGATGAACCATATGCTAGTCAATATTTATTATGTATATGGGCTTTATGAAATTTGTAGAGTCCTAGCCCACCATTGTTACTTATATATTGAACATATTGGTTTAATGGAAGGCTAAGCAAATTACAAAACTAATTGGTAATCAGAGCCATATAATTCTCCCCAAACTTATCTCTAAATCACGTCCCAAAATCCCCCTTCCAATTTCATTGTTGGTTTCTCATACCTCACAAACCCTAACTCGAATCTTCTATTTTTTTCCTTTTTCTTCTTTTATTGGAATCATGTATGTATTAGAACAGAAAATGAAAAAAGAAAAACAATGAGTCGATGGAAAAGTGTTAGTGGGTCGCTGCATGTATCAAAATTCGTCCGCTGTTTATATTTGTATCAAAGGAAAATTAGTTACTTAATTTTGATTGGACACAAATAAAGATTAAAAATATATATATATATATATATATATATATATATATATATATATATATATATATATATATATATATATATATATATATATATATATATATTGATGTTAGTGAGTCAGTTGAGTTTGTTGTATTATATTTGAGATTCTTGCATGGTGGCCAGTGACGTATGTACTTGTCATCTTATTGTTTAAAGTATTAAGATTAAAGGTTCATCATGTCTATGGGTATGGCATGTTTAATTAGAAGAGGAAACAAAAATAAAACACAAACCAAACAGATCACACAAATTGTTAATGCTTTCTCTACGATGACACTTGAAGATCTAATATGGAATATGGATACGGGTGCGTCTTGTCATCTAAACTCTTATTCAAGTAATTTAAGTGCTAATTATAACAACTGTTTATATCCATCTATTCGTGTGGATGACGAAAAAACCATTCATGTCACCAACAGTGGCCATAGCATCCTACCCACCTTTAGTTGTCCTCTGTATCTTCATAATGTACTTGAAAATCCTAACATAATTAAAAATCTTATTTTTGTGCGTTAGTTTACAAGGGATAATACATGTACTGTTGAGTCTAATGAATTTGGTTTCTCTGTAAAGGAATTCTTGACTCATCATATCCTCATTAGATGTGACAGTTCGGGAGACCTCTACCCAGTTACCAAACCATCTCCTATTCCTAGCGCTTTGCTTTCTGTCAGTCCTGCTACATGGCACCAACGTTTCGGACACCCCGGTGCGGAAGTGCTACGATCAATTGTTTCTCATAATTTCATTTCGTGTAATAAAGAGAAGTCTTCACATATTTTTCATGCTTTCCAACTTGGCAAACATATGAAGCTTCCATTTGTCAATTCAGATACTCATGTTTCTTCTTGTTTTGATATTATTCTAGTTGATATTTGGACTTCACATATTCTTAGTGTCAGTGGTTTCAAATATTATGTCTTGTTTCTTGTTCACTTTTCTCATTACTTGTGGATTTACCCATTACTTCATAGATCTGATGTGTTTCAAAAGTTTATACATTTTCGATCCTATGTCAAAAAACTAATTTAAGTGTGAAATTAAAGCTTTCCAGTGTGATCATGGTGGTGAGTTTGATAATATCAACCTTCCTCATCTTTTTGATAACAATGGATTTGTAGAACCGTAGAGGGGGTGAATATGATCTGTTTTACTTCTTCGAATTTTATCAACTTCAAGTCTCAAAGATCAACAAGTGGTTATACAACAATAACAACAATCACAATCACAATATATAAAGCGAGTAAACAGACACCACGATATATATTGGTTCGTGATGGTGGTTTATACCATCCGTACGTCACTTTGCTAATCCACGACACTAATACTATTACTAAGTATAATTCCTTATGGTGGATTACAAACCGTTACAACTTCACTCCACCGATATGCACAAAGATCGGTTGTCACTAAGAAGAGCTACTCCCAACGGTATTCCGCCCTTGGAAACCACCTACAAGAATCTCACGATTTGAATTAACTACTAAGACCACAAATAACTTCCCCCGTAAGTATCAAACCCCAACAAGATCTTCACCCGATCTTGGCTTGACCACACAAAGGTACAAGGCTTCTTACAACCAAATCGAATGAATGATAGTTGATTGTTTAAATCAAGTCCTAACCTAACCTAGAGACTAAATTCTAGTAGAAAGGGTATAGATAAGAAGATCCTCGACATAATTCACAAGAGTGGATTAGGTTCTTGTGAATCTTCTCTTGCGGAGATGTGTTCTTTCAAGAATGATAAGAGAGAAGATTAGAACACAAGATAGTAGACTTAGAGGGTTGAGAGAAAAGAAGTAATGAGGAAAGAATGAATGGCAAGGGATAAAAATGCTCAACACAAGAGGGGTATTTATAGACCAAGCCTTGGATCTCAGACTCCTAGCGCGCTGGCGCGTCAGGAGTGCACCACGTACTGTAGTCGCAGGCTTGGTTTTATATTCACCCCGTCTTGTTAAACCCCCCAAGTGCACTTCACATTTGACTTTTCCACTATCATTACAACCCTCATAGTGTGATAAGGTCAATCAACTCAAATAGCCATTTAGTAAAAATAATTTGTGAAGTGTTTAAAAGAAGTCTTGGGGTGTTTGTCCAATATCAAAGGGAAAGAGAAGAACTATTGGACAATACATGTTGGATAAAAGATTGCCTCCCATATTTGAAATTCAAATTTAAAAACTAGTTGTTGTAGGTTGAGTGTGGGATTGGATAAGTGAGTTGTCATAAGAGAATATATAAAAGAATATCCTAAGTGGATAAGAGGGAAAGAGTTAGAAATTTGAAATTCAAATTCAAATTTTGGATAAGGTTAGAAACTAACCAGGATTAGGTTGGTGAGTTGGCATGGTTAAGAGAGAAAGAATATCCAAGGGAATATTCCAACCTTGAAGAGAAAGTGCAGATGTTGGGGGAGATTCGAGTTGGAAGTGAGTTGCAAAGAGAAGGATTGATGTGATGGTTTGGAGCCTATATCTTCAAATTCAAATTTCACATGTGATGGAATTGTAAGTGAGTTGTAAAAGTGTGATTGTGAGATGATGGTGATGTGATGGAAAGGAGCCTTGGCTTCAATTTCAAATTTGAAATGTAAAGGTTGAGAAGATGTGAGGAAGATTGGATGTGGAGAAGGTTTTATTTGATTTCAATTTTCAAATTTGAATGTTGAGAAAGGGTGTGAAGAAGATATAAAAGATTGCATTGGAATGTAGAGAACAAGAAAGTACAAGAGTGTGTAAGAGAATGCTGGTGGTGTGAGTTGTCATATATGGATTTAATCTTGGGAAGTTTGTATGAGGTGAAAGGTTATGTGATAATGAAGATGGTGATTATCAAGTGATGATAATGTGGATGATATATTGTCATGAGAAAAGAATGTGACAATATATGATTGGGAATATATTTAGAAAGTGAAAAAGAATGTTTGGTAAATCAAAGAAATGATTGGAAGAACGTTTAGTGTGAAGTGAGTAAAGATGATTTGGAATAAATGTGGTATGTAAGAAGAGTAGGAGTTTGTAAAACATTTATTGTTTGAGAAGTGATAAAAATCAAACTACAGTCAACTTTCAAATAACACAAACTCAATTAATCAATATGACTTAATCCATGATTAAACAACATTTGGTATTATCCCTAATCACCTTTATGCAAACAAGCTAAGTGTTTTGCATCACAAGTAAAGCATATCCCATAGCGGGAAAGGATGTATTTACACAAAGAGACATTGACTTAGTTTGACCAATAAGGGTGTAAACCTGTTACATGCTTAGAGAAGACGTGCGCACTTATTATGATCATATGAATACTTTTTTTTATGTTATATTAAAATTATGAATGTCCTAGGTTTGGAAAATGAGTTTTGGCCTTGGCTAGAGGCAATTGGTAAAATAAATTAAGTTGGCATTTTGTAAAAAATGGGAGGTCTTTGCATCTCTTTAAGTCTAAACTTCGTTTCGAGTGTTCCAAATAACTCAATTATCATATTCATACCTATAATGAAAGAACCACATTTTTCGGGTAAGGGAAAAGCCGACTTACAAAAATCGAGTCGTTCTTAACAGACGGTTGGCGCCCCGGCGCGTCACCAGCGCGCCAGGTCCAGTTAAGAATCGAATTGGTTTTTTGGCTAACGTTTGTGATTTTATGTATTGCGAAGGTTTATTTGTCATCATTAAAACATAAAAGAGACTTAGTCAATGTTGCATCAACATAATTCAATTTCGTTTTTCTTGTCCCCGAACCTCTCAACAAAATGGAAAATTAGAGCGGGTGATTAGAACTAAATATCATCCGTACCCTGCTTTTCCAAGCCCACCTTTCGCCTACGTTTTGGGACAAAGCACTACATATGGTCGTTTACCTTATTAACCTACTTCCATCAACCGCGATTAATAATGGCATACCATACACAAAATTATTTCACAAGGAACCTGATTATTCTCGTCTTCGCATATTTGGATGCTTATGCTACCCACATATTGATTCACCCTCATAAATTAGCCACTCGAGCCACACCGTGCATTTGTTTTGGGCTATCTCACCTACCATCGCGGATACCGTTGCCTTAAACTTTCCACCCACAAAATTATACTTTCTCGACACGTCACGTTCAACGAAAACCAATTCCATATGTATCTACTTCTAATGCACCTCCCCCTTATCTTATGAGTTTCTTTACCCGTCTCCTCTTATCCGCACTTTAATCCATAACACCTTTTCTCCCACAAATCCGGCCCAATTGGCCCAACCTACTCCATCATCACATGTAGCCCAAAAAAATCCGACCCATCACCAACAACCACTTCCCACCACCCACGACCCAACACCTACCGACTCATCTTCCCACCACCCATGACCCAACACCCACATACCAACTCCAAAACCTACGGCCCAACATCAACAACCAGTTACCACAGCCCATTCCCCTATACCTACCAGTCCCACAACAACAGCCCAACACCCTCCAACTCGAACTCACACGATGGTCACACGTGCTCAAGTCAGTACTGTTAAGCGTAATCCTCGTTTTAATTTTCATATGTCTCATATATCTCTTGTTCCTAAGTCTCCTTTTATTGCTTTTTCTGACCCTAATTAGTGTACTGCTATGTTTGATGAATATAATTCTTTAGTTAAAAACAGTACTTGGATGCTTGTTCCGCAACCACCTAATGTTAATGTAGTTTGGTCTATGTGGTTGTTTAGACATAAGTATCATGAGGATGGGTCTTTGAGCAGGTACAAGGCCCGGCTTGTTGCCAATGGGCGCACTCCGCATGTTGGTATTGATTGTGATGACACATTTAGTCCATTTGTTAAACCGGCTACCATTCGGACTGTTCTTAGCCTTGCTCTCTCTCGTGGATGGCATGTTCATCAGCTTGATGTTAAGGACGCATTTCTTAATGGACATCTTTCGGAGACATTTTATATGTATCAGCCCCAGGTTTTGTAGATTCTCGTTTTCCGCATCATGTTTGTCAGTTATTGCATTCCTTAAATGGTTTTAAGCAGGCACCTCATGCTTGGTTTCAACGGTTTGCTAGTTATGCTCTACGAGTTGGCTTCTCTTCTAGTAGATGTGATTCTTCTTTGTCTATTTATAGCCATGGTACTAAGGTTGCATACTTATTGATATATGATGATGATATTGTGTTGACCGCATCTTCTACAGCTTTACTTTAACGTATAATTTCATCTTTGCATCAGTAGTTTGAGATGACGGAATTGAGGGGCCTCAGTTATTTTTTAGGGATTTATGTTACTCGTGATTCTACAGTATGTTCCTCTCTTAAAGGAAATATGCTATGGAGCTTTTGGAGCAGGCAAACATGGTTTCTTATAATCCTTCTCGGTCCCCTCTTGATACGGAGTCCAAGCTTGTTCCTGACGAGGGTCTCCTACATTATACCGGAGCCTGACAAGTGGTTTGAAGTATCTTACATCTCATCTTGATATCTCTTATGCGGTTCAACAAACTTTTCTTTATATGCATGATCCTCAGGAGCCTCATTTGGCAGCTCTTAAGCGCATTCTTCGGTATATTCGCGGTACTTTAGACTTTAGCCTACAACTATTTGCTTCTTCTACTGGTTTACTTATTGCATAATCTATTGTTGATTGGGTGGGTTGCCCTTCTACTCGACGATCTGGTTATTGTGTATTTTTTGGTGACAATCTCCTTTCTTGGTCTTCTAAGCTTCAGCATACCATATCTAGATCTAGTGCAGAGGCTGAATACCGAGGTGTTTCCAATATTGTAGCTGAGACTGCTTGGATTCGCAATCTACTTCGGGAACTACATTCCCTTTATTATTTGCCACTCTTGTCTATTGTGATAACGTTAGTGCCATTTATTTGTCAGCTAACCCTGTGCAGCATCAGCGAACGAAACATATAGAGATTAATATTCATTTTGTTCGTGACATGGTTACTAAAGGTCAGGTTCGTGTTCTTCATGTGTCATCGCGCTATCATTATGCTGATATCTTCACTAAGGGATTGCCTTCGGCTTTATTTGAGGAATTTCGTACCAGTTTGAGTGTTCGTTCCTCTCCCGCTCCAACTGCAGGGGAGTGTTAGTCGATATTTATTATGTATATAGGCTTTATGAATTTTGCAGAGGCCTAGCCCACTCTTGTTACTTATATATTGAACATATTGATTTAATAGAAGGCTAAACAAATTACAAAACTAATACCATAAACCTATTTAGATATGTTGACATGCTATTTGGAAGCCTCTTTGCTGTATATTTCACAATAACAGAGAATGAATTTGTTACTTTACATTGCTCAATATATATGAGGACAAAGTACATGAGCCAACTGCCTAAATATTACAGAAACATATGAGATGTCAAAAACAAAGATCAAGTGACCAGCTCAGTTCAAAAGAAGAAGAATCTAGGAAAAATGGTGATTTAGTTGTTCTCTTATCTAATTTATTCTGTCTTTGTTCTGTTTCGTTGTAGTTCCCAGTTTGGTGTTGTTCTTCTAGACTTCTAGCTTCTGGCAAGCTTGTCCTAAGTTGTAATTATATATGTTCAAAAAAGTTTAAAAGTTTATCATATTAGACATTTAACTGTTTTGATGCTAATGCTGAAGATGGTTATAGTGCTGACAGAAATTTGTGATTAACTTGTTCTAATACTAGAGGGAGTGGTAGTGAGTTGGGGAGTGAGTCACCCACTCACCGTGGTGACTCCCAAAACGGATGTCACACTCACGATCAAATTTGTATTCGTCTGGTGAGTTACTCACCACAGTGAGAGAGGTGAAAAAGTGGGATCATAGTGGATGTTTTATAATTAAATATTTAGTTTGTGAGAGTGTATGAGTTATTTAGTAGGGTATGTTTTTATAAAGGTGAGTGAGGGTGACCAAAACGGATGTATGATGAGTGAGAGCGAGTGAAAGTGAGAGGAGGAAGAAAACTGAGATGACGCTGAGTGAGTCACCACTACTGCTTTCAGCCTGATATCTTAAAACTATTTTGTGATTTACTTTAGTTACCCTCTGAACTTTTTGGTCAAACACCACTACTTTTAAAATTCAGTAACCAAGTATCATTATAATTTGTAAAAGTAAACATTGTTAGGAACATCAGCAATTCTTGCAAGATGTGGTATGACATTGTTATGTATGTAACAGGGTGGTTAGAGTGAATTTCGACGACACTCCCCTTTAGGGTGTGTTTGGTAGAGAGAAATGACACAAGAGAAATAAAATGAATTGAATTCCATTGTTTGATAGACGAGAGAAATCAAAAGGTGGAGAATTTGAAAGAATTGATAGAGAATTGGTAGTGTAATTTTTAAAGTTTCATTCCCATCATTTTTAGTTGAGAAATTGGAGAAATGTTAATGGTTGGTTTTTGTAATATTTTTTTTATAATACGTATTTTTCCTTTTTAAACTTACATGTGTATTTCAGTATCATATAGATTATTTAAAAAAATAATTTATTAATTTTTTTAAGAAAAAAATACATTTTAAAAAAAATTAAATAATTTTTATAAAAAAAAAAAAAATCAAAAAAACTATTTTTTAAAAAATTAAATATTTCTAAAATAATTTTTTTTTTAAATAAGTTTTTTTTTAAATAATTTTAAAAAAAAATTAATTAAAAAAATAAAAACTTTCAAAAAAAAATATTTTTTTTTAAATATTTAGAAAAAAATATATTTTTTTAGAATTGTTATTTAGAAAAAAAATATACATTTTTAAAAAATAAAAAATAAATAACAAACAAATACATGCGAGTCTTTCTCATATGATAAAATGTTATTTATTTGTTTATTATTATTTATTTTTTTCATTTCTCGGGTGAAGTCTCTGTTGTAACAAACATTGTAACAAACATTAGAATTGAACAAAATTCTTTAATGATTTCTATTTTCTGAATTTTCTTTCTCTAACTCATTTCATTTCTTTGAAATTCTCTCTACCAAACGTACCCTTAATTTTTGGTTATTTCACTGGTAAAAGATAAAGCGTATTTTTTTAATCCTTTCATTTATAAGTGAACTGTTTAAAACTCTTGTCATTCGTTTACCTACTTAAACATAATAGTCTACACTAAAGAGAGAAATGTCTTGTAAATCCGTAAATAAACGGTATGATAAACAATAATGATGAACCATCTATAGCTGGCTTACTCACAATGATGAACTTAAATTATATGTCTACAAGTATAAACTGGAACTGTTCTCGAGCTGGCCATTGACCAGCAAATTCAATGTTATAAAGTACACATTTTAGTGTGGAAAAAGGAGGAATAATCGGTTACAAAGTACATTTTAAATTGCCGGAAAAATGAAAATTGTGATTGCATAATAAACTCGAAAATTGAAAGTAAGGATACCAGGTTTATCCACCAAAAAGGTATCCAGCTGCTTGTTCCTCATTGCCATCAAAAAGCTTGAGCGCTTGTATAACCGCATCTCTACTGAACCCTAATTCAATAAGCTTTGTAATTTTGGCTTCAAAATCAGCTCCCTGAAACACGTAAACATGCATTAGTATTAAAGCCAGTTACATTTGTATTTCCCGTTGTGTATTTTATGTTTAGTGTTCAGTTGAAGCCATATTGAGAGATTAATGATTATATGTTAGGAATTAGAAATTCCCGGTATTAAAGAGTCGGCCACCTCAAGTATATGTAATCGTTAGAAAGCTCGTAGTCATAGTTCATTTAAGTTTAGTTGTATTTAGTTAAGTAACACCGTGGAGGACGGACGGTCTTTACCCACTGTATGCACGATCCCACCCAAAGTGTGGCGATTTATGTAAGACTATAAATACTCTCTACCTTCCAAGGTAGAGTTGGAGCTCATAATAATATCTTTCACTTTCTCTCACTAAGTTCCCTAAACCTCTAACTTTCTCTCTAGAATTCCATCTATATGCTACTTTGTGTTATGGTTTGATGTATGTGAAAACTAATATCTTACAATTGGTATCAAGAGCCATGGTTAGATCATATCTTGCACATCTTTGGATTTATAGTGGTTTTAGGTGGTTTTGAGTTTGAAAAAGTTTAGTGATTTTGCATCATTTGGTTGATTTCTTGTGTTAAAGTTTGAATTTTGTTGGTACTTTTATGTTTAGAATCATCAAAAGTGTTTAGGTTTTCATTTGGTAAGCTTGAATCATCTTGGTTGGGTTGTTTTGGATTGAAAAGTGATGTTTATATGGTTTTCAAGCTAGCGACTTAGCTCACGGAATAGTTCTTGGTAGCGACTTGCTTCACATTTATGTAGCGACTTACGGTGTTGAAGGTAGCGAGTTAGATCTAGCGAGTTAAGTACAAGTAGTGGATTCTCCACCACGGGTAGCGACTTAATGGTAGCGACTTGGTGCGTGGCGAGTTGCTCTTTAGCGACTGCATATCTAGCGACTTGTGTGGCAATTCGCCAAAATTTGGCTAGCGACTTGGTATGTAGCGAGTTACTACTTAGCGACTTGCTTTCTATCTAGCGACTTGGGATTCTAGCGACTTGGCCGTCTAGCGAATTAATTGGTAGCGACTTAGTGCATTTGTTTCTAGCGACTTAGAGCTTTATCATCTAGCGACTTGAGTGATTGTTTACGGTTTTCTCTTGATTTAGTAAAATCCGTGAAAGAATCTATTTCCGGTTTAATCATTGAGTTATAAAATCCCGTATAACTGTTAACATGTCTACCAACGTCCCTACCGTCATCTCCATTTGTCGAGGATGTACAAGCGGTGGCTCGGATACTCGCCCACCCATGCTTGACAGAATCGACTACGATTCTTGGGCTCAACGAATCGATTGTATTGCCTTGGAAAGGAAAATGGTGTCAACATTCTCAAATCCATTGATGAAGGACCATATCGGGTTGAGACGACTAGAGACATACTTGATACTAATGAAGATGGTACTCTGTTTACGGAATGGGCGGACCTAAGATGTACGATGAGCTTGATGATAAGGAGAAAAGAGATTCGATGCGAGATATCGTGGCTTCAAACATTGTTCTTCAAGGTCTTCCTAAAGACATCTACAAGTCGATCAATCACAACACCGATGCAAAGGTTGTTTGGGATAACGTTAAGATGCTTCTCTCGGGTTGAATTAACTATGGAAGGCAGAGAATCCAACTCTATGACTTAATTTGAGCACTTCAAGATGAAACCGGATGAGTGTCTATGAGTACTATGTGAGATTCCATAAGTTAGTGAATGACATGAGGAACATCGAATGACTATGCCTAACATTAAATTTGAACTCAAAGTTTGTGAACAACATGAATCCCGAATGGCACAAGTTTGTCACATTTGTGAAGCTCACTAAAGGATTGAAGAATACAAACTATGAGCAACTCTATGCCTTCCTCCTTCGAATGAGAGACATGCCATGTTTGAAAAATTGATTCTCAATCGGTTCAAAACCAACCGGGGAGAGACAAGCTCGTCTAATGACTCAACGACCTTCTACTCGAACATCGGAATCACAACCAAAGCATCACAAGTCATACCCGGGGAATGGTAATCACAAACTCATTCCCGATCCCATGTTCAAACAAGGCGATCTTGATGCACACGTGGGTAACATCATCAATCAACTAGCTCTTCTCATTAGTCAAAACATGAATTCTCTCCACGAACCAACAACAACCTCGGGCGCATCTAATCCACATAATCAAGCCACCTGTTAAAGATGGAAGGATCGTGGTGCAACCGATTCAGAAAGACAAGATGATCGGGGAAGAGGTGGGCGGGAGAGGTTATGTTGGAAACCGTAATCGAGGAAGAAATGGTAACCAAGGTCAACCTAAGCCAATCAAATGCTATAAGCGTGGTGGTGAAGGACACATTGCAAGGCGCACATCTCCAAAGCGTCCATGAATCGCCGATTACTTGAGATAAGATGTTGCCGCACAAGCTCGGGACAATGGTGCTGCGTTGGATGAAGAGGAATTGTTGTTTCTTGCCGAGGGCAATGCCAAGACCTATGATGCGAGATGTGGATGAGCAAACTATTCAGAGATAGATCACAATCATCATAACGCCTTTCAAGTCGCCGACCGTGATGCATACGACTCGATGTAGATGATGGACCCATCTGCACACAATCTTTATGGCTAGCATCTCTCCAATGGTTTCTCCCAAGATCTCTTCTTCACCGCAGTGGCCCATCAAGGACAAACTCATCTCGAGGTATTAAAGCTATACGATGATCTTGATGTGCAAGATGCATGACAAAGTACAACCAATCGAAACTATTGAATCAAATATTGAAAATATGGGTAATATCAATATTGTTCCATACGATCAATACGTGAAACAAAGTGAAAGTGAAGTTGTACCAAGTGATGTATCTTCTGCGCATCAACAATGACTATGTCTTTGATGAATACACTGCATGTGCTCTGATGATTCCATAATTTCGAACTAAATGCCTATAAGGGCGTGTTGCTATTTATGAACAACGTGCAAAATTTGAGTTGACCACTCGTGAGCGTGAAATGGATGACCAAGTATGTACGATGAATTAGAAAAAGTAAGTTTAGAGAAGAAGTATTGAAACAAAATTACATTCCTTGCAAGAAAAACTTTCTAAAACAATTAAGCAAAACAAGAACTTCAAGAAAATGTGAAAATGCTTAAGC
>CM040243.1:211472036-211566447 GCA_022545495.1 Chrysanthemum lavandulifolium | reverse complement strand
ATATATTCTAATTTACCCTTGAAATCAACATGTAGGAACCAACTCTAGCTCCATCTTCTTAGTGATTCTAATGGTATGAATCAAAGTGTGAATTGATGTGTGTGTATGTGATGGTGAACGTCCAAGGGAGAGAGAGACCAAGTGATAATTGTGATTTGCATGTAAAATGATAATAGTGAGGTGACTTTGGGGTATATGGGGGACAATAGTGGGTGAGTAAGTTGCATGTGTGTTGTGAGAAAGCCATGTGGCTTGTGGTATTGCCATCAAATGCCACCTCATTTTTGAGGTGGTAGTTTGTGTTTTCTTTGTGATAACATTTGATTTTTAGGGTATAGTTTGGTCCCGGTAATTACTAATGTTAAGCCCTTAATTCACGAAACTTAAAACCGGGTAACGTAAAAATGTAATACTTCCAAAAATGTTAAAACTTATCAACATACTCCAACTAGGTATATTAAAAGTATGATAAGTCTAATATGGTGTTTCTATGTTGTTAAAACCTAATAACGTAGGTTCGGCACGCCAGACATTTAAAGGTAAAATGTATACCTAAAATTGGCAAAGTGGCAATAATTCATATGAATTATGACTAGTGGTGAAACTAAAGTATTTTTGAACACATAGACTTTTCCTAGTTTTGTGTTGGTTGTGAGGATAATTCCTACATATTAATTTTTAAGATTACTTATATAAATAATTAAAAGTAATTTATATAACGTAAAATAGTAAAATATAGACCTGAAATATGCGATGTGCTACATCCATTTAAAAGAAAAAGAAAAAACAAGAATTAATTGGAAGGTCGAAGAAGAAGTTGTATGAAAAGACTAAAAGGCCTTCATTTCATCAGAATTAACGAAAGGAAACTAACAACCGTTTGGTTTAAGGATTGGTATGTTAGAAATAGACAACCACAGGGACGAGTGATGTAGTTATTAAAGTAAGACAAAAGGTGAAAAAAATGTAAACAACATGGATGCAATTTGTTATTTACTCTTTAAAGTGTCAAAAGAGGTGACATCAAACCAATTAAATTACTTTTCAAATGAATAAACTCTACTTTTTATGCACAATAATCATGATTTATACAAAATTAGAAATATTACAGTTATGAAAGAAAGATATCTAATTATATAATAGAACTTATCTTAAGGGAATTGATACTCACATCATATTTTTTATGCATGCACCACATTCTGTGTATTACAGTTTGTAACATACAATACTGTAATGCATAGAATGTGGTGCATACATAAAAAAAATATGGTGTGAGTATCACATCCCTTATCTTAACGTCAAAAATCATGTTTAAACCCCACCAGAAAAATTACAATTATCAGCAATCTTTTAATCTTTCAAAAACAATTGTGCAACTTTTCTCAACAAAAATCGCTATATGCAGCCTTAAAGGCTATGTTTAAAGTATTCAAACATGTTCTAGCTATTTGTACTTTAAATTATAATTGTCCACTTAGTGCATTTAACAAATTTTCAATGCATGTTATATAATGCTATTGAAACATACTTTAAAAAAATATGTAAATATTGAAGTTTACTGGCCGAGCGAATAAGTCAACTTCAAAGTGGATTTATTGTGCGAAGAGTGCGTTATGACCCATGGATCCTTGCTTGGTAGGGGCGGCTCCTCCGTTGTGGGTAAACGAGAAACCCGACTATTTCATCTGGTTTTTGGTTCCTAGTCTTATTTTATTAGTAGCCTCGAATCTCACAGAAAGATTCCTTTTTTGCGAGGCTTTGCATTTGACATTTGATGGGCTTCCCTCTTCGGGAGCCTGCGTCCCAGCATTTTTGTGATTTTCTTGTTCATTTCTCTTTCTAAAAGGGAGTCTCAATCCCTAAAAGTAGCGATGAGCACGGTACCATAATGGTACTGAACTCGTACCGAATTGGTGATACCGATTTCTTTTCGAGCATAAAAGTGGAGTGCAGTCTTGCATCAGACGGATCGGTCTGGGATCCGGTGCCATACTCTTCTTCGGGAAATCGGTACCTATACGGTTCTTCCTTTTTTTGTTAAACCAAAAAGGAATTCAAGAAAATGCAACAAAAAATAGGAAAAAACATGCATTGTCAAGTGATTTCAAACCACGACATCTCACAAAACGCAACCAACACTTGCGTAAATACATCACCAAGATATTCGCAACATACAAACATTCCAAAACTTATAAAATAGTTTTGGGTTTAATTTTTGTGAGCGGTTATGAAAGATCTATAGTTGCCACAATAAGTTTTTTGAACGTTTGGTTTATTTTCATATGTTTTACATGACTATTGTTTGACATGGAATGGGTCAAATGGGTGTTTGGATAAGTTATTTAATTCAAAAATATGACTACTCAAATTTCGAGATTTATTTCGGTACTTCCCGCTTTGATACCGCTACCGTATTAGTGTGCCGAATTTTTTTTTGGCTCAATTCACGGTATCGGTAACATACCGTGTAATAGGAGTTAGTACCGTTTCAGTACGGTATCAATATGTTTCCGATTCAGTACCAGGATTCGGTTCAAATGCTCATCCCTACCTAAGGTTGGAGGGCATGGTATGCACGCACTCACCTTACATGCGCCACGTCAGATTTCTATCTCCTCTCTCTTCCACTCACTTTCACTCCCCTTTATGCGGACAAAAAACTCACTTCCACTCACCTTAACTTTTTTTATTTAAATGTTTTTCTTTTTTCCTTTTGAAGTTTCATTTTAATAACATATACGTTGTTGTGTCTTTAACCAAAAACCTTTTAACAACATATTTAAGATTAAGCCTTTAACCAAAATCCTTTAACTAAATAACATAACCCATTTAAGATTTGAGCTAACATAGTCAATTATTAAGTATGAAAGGGTATGGACTAAAATGTACATCAAGATAATAATGCTAGATAGACTTGATCATTTAGGTACCCAAGTGCCTTGACTTAAGGACGAAGCTATTATGAATACCCCTTCTAGCCCACATTTGATCATCCTAGGGTCACAAATACAAAAGCTTTTCTTTTGGCCCACAAGTAAACACGTATGTGACATTTTGGTTATCTTCCCCATCAAAAAACAAACTTATCTTCCCGATGAAAGAAAAAAAACAAACTCAAGGCTCAGGCTCTGTTTCTCTAAGCATTATATTAAACACACTTTGAAAAAATAAAATAAAATAAAAAATATATAGAGAGAGAGAAAGAAAACGGGTGAAGCACGAATATTAAGTAGGTGACTCGCTCACCTTATGTTGCATTAGTTTGGGTGAATGGCGCATGACTTAGGATGGTGTGCAAGGCAATAGGGCGTGACTCATAGACTTAAGGTGAGTCCAAATACCAACTTGCCATCCAGCCTAAAAGTGTGTAGTAAAACTGATCCTGATCAACCTGTGCAATATCAGCAAAACACAGAATAATTTAACTCTTTGACAAATTGACCAACCGTTCAGCTACACATTGACCTTCTAGAAACAATAAACCCAAACCAAAAGGCAAAGGCCAAGACATACCCGACCCCACCACTTCCAACAGAAACCATATTTCAATTCTTCATGGGTCCCACTTCCACACATTATAAATACCCCCCTTATCCTTCATTTCCAATCTGAATTAAACCCAATACCAAAACACCTCCAAATTAAAACATGATCCAAACCATAACCCTAACTTCCCAATTCACCGGAAATCACCTCCGGCCACCGTCCATATCCACCGTATCCACCGCCGCAAAGTCATCTATATCCGCCGTACACATGGCCACACCGGTGATGACGAAACCGGCTAGTTTATACGAAGTGTTGCGAGTCGAAAAGACCGCAACGATACCAGAGATAAAAAAGGCGTATAGGAACTTAGCTAAAGTGTACCATCCAGATGCTGGATATGAAAAGAATGGTGATGGTGAGTTTATTGAATTACGTAATGCTTATGTCACTTTGTCTGATCCGGTGGCGCGTGAGATTTATGATATGAAATCGAGACGGAGATCGGCGGTGGTTGTTGGTGGAGAGAGAGAGGGTTTTATGGCAGCCGGAGATGGGAGACTGATCAGTGTTGGTAGATATAGGATTTTTATAAAAAAGAAACAATTGTATAGTGTTGTTTAGGGATTATAAAGTTTAGTTGAAGATTTAAAAGTTTATTCCGGATTAAATGTCTGTGGTTTTGCGAATTATTGTGTTTAATAGTTTCCAGTAAAATGCAAAAACCTTTTTTTTTTCAAATTGCAAACACAGCTCTTAAACTTTTGAAATCAACTTTCCAAAATGCAGGCGAAGTTCTTAGGCTATTTAGTGTGCAATTAACGTCTTTTGGCACGAGACACATAAAACTTTGAAAGCGCCGTCTCTGCAAGGATTAATTGCACGCCTGTTGTAAAAAGTGTGCCTACAATTTGGCAGAACCACAAGAGCGACTTTTGCAACTTACTCTATTTTTTCGGGCACTTAAGTTTACATGGTGAAATATAATCTATTTGTTTTCTATTTCTGAGTCGGGTGTAAGCCCGTCGAGGAAGCAACAAGGGTGAGGATGTTAATGTGGAGTTGAACACATGTATTCGGATTGCTCTTATGTTTAATAGGTGTGATATACTTGGTTATAACTTTTGAAGGCGGAAGATCAGATAATTAAGTGTTCATGTGATCTACATGGTGTTAACGAAAATATATGGCAACCCAATTGTATCCTTTTTTAAAGTTTAGAAGGACGAAATCAAAACAGTAGGATGAACGAATGAACCGTTGTCGCAATCGGTTGGTATTACTTGAAAAACATGATTAACAAACAAAAAAAGTTGAAGAGTAAAAAAAAATCTTATGATAAATTAAAAACAATGAAATGATGATGAACTGTAAATTGTTGCTAGAAGTTTAACAAAATGTGCCTTCATAAGATATTCTTGTAAAAGTAAATCTCACAAAATTATGATAAAAGAAGTAATTATATACTTTTAGAAACTCTATAATAATGTGTTTAGAGCCTATTTAAAACGGATCATCTCCTCCATAAAAGTAAATAAAATTTGTGATGGAACAACAAATCCAATTGTTGCATCTTTTTTGGGTAATTAAAGTTTTGGACATTTTGATCGATCAATCTACGTGTTTAAACCGACAGCCACACAAAATAAAACCATGTAAAGCCTTTCTTTTCTAGAAGGTTGGAGTGGTTACTTGAGAGTTGTTTGTAACTAGCAGAAATTGAACTTAAGACCACGCAACTTTAATCAATGATATCTTTTCGCATATACAACTATTCCCTTCTGAATAAGTGTAAAAAAAACTTTCTTCTTGGAAAGCTAAGCTCCTCTCCATAGGAGGTCATTTGTCGCTCATCAAGGCGGTGCTGGGTAACCTTTCTACTTATTTCATGTCTATTTACTTGATGCCCGTCTCTATTCGTTCCAAACTTGAGTCGATGCGTAGCAAGTTTTTCAGAGGAGCAGATCAAAGTGATTCTAAGATGTCTTGGGTCAAGTGGGATAAATGCTTGTTGAGTAAAAAGAAGGGTGGGCTTGGTATTGGTAGTATTTATGCTCTTAATATTGGCCTTTTGTTTAAATGGATATGGCGCTTTCTCACCCGTCCTTCGGATTTATGGGCTCGTGTCATCAGGAGTATTTATGGTTACAATGGAGGCATCTTTAATGTTACGTACCGTCGGTCTAAACGTTCTACATGGGGCTCAATTTTGTCTTCGATTAAACATCTTAAGGAAAGAGGTATTGATCTCCTTTCTCTATGTATTCGTAAGCTAGGGAATGGTGATCATACTCGGTTTTGGGAAGACACGTGGTGTGGTAATACCCCTCTTAAGCTGAAATTCCCTCGAATCTATAATCTGGATAACGAAAGGACTTGTCTTATTTCTAATAGAGTTCCTTTGTCTGACTGGAGTTCGGTGCTTAGACGTCTTCCTAGGGGAGGTGCTGAATTGATTCAATTCAAGGCCTTTAAAGAAACTATTGGGAATGTCTTCCTTACGGATCAAAGTGATTCTTGGGCTTGGTCTATTGATGCTGCTGCTGGGTATTCGGTTGCTTCTGCCCGTGCTTTAGTGGATGATAAGACGCTTGATTCTAGTCTTGAGGCCACTAGATGGATTCGTCATATCCCTATCAAAATCAATGTGTTTCTTTGGAGAGTTAAGCTTAATAAACTCCCGTCTAGAGTGAACTTAGATCGGAAAGGAATTGTGGTCAACTCTTTATCATGTCCTACGTGCCAAATTGATGTCGAAATGGTCAATCACATTTTCTTTAATTGCGAGATGGCAAGAGATCTTTGGTCTCTTTTGGCTAAGTGGTGGGAGTTGGATTTTCCTCTTTGCTCTAACATTTCGGAATGGTATGATTGGCTTGACGACGCTCATCTTGCTTCTAAAATTCGGTCGATTCTTGAAGGCGTGGGGGGGACTCTTATGTGGGCTATTTGGTGTTTTCGGAATAAGCTAATCTTCTAATCCCCCCAAGAAGGCTACTCTTTGGGATTTCATTGTTTCTCAATCTTTTGTGGTTTTCTTCTAGAAATCCTAATTGTAAAGTTAGTTGGATAGGTTGGTTACAAAACCCTATAGCTAGTATAATAACTATGTAATCTTCCTTCTAGCTTTTGCTAGTTTTATGCTAACCGCCGTTCAAAAAAGTTAGTGTAAAATTTTTTTTAAGTGTTGATGAGTGTTCGCCCTAACAAGGTATAATGTTAGCTCTTTTTTAGGCTGATGGTAATGGTAATCATAGTTATTGTGGTTATTCGGACATATCAGCGCTACCTCAATTTTCTCTCCAAAACTACATCCCAACCACAATTTGCTAATAAGACGAACACAGCCATAACAAAAAACATACCTCACAAAAACTAATAAAAAAAAAACTACACACGCAAAAGAAAATGAAATTTTCGGTTGACATGCCAACCATAACTTTGAAAAGGTTGAGGGGCGATGCAGTCACTATTGGTTGAGCTAGAGGGAGAACCGGTTGGGTTACTCGGTCGGTTGGCAAGAAAAGGATTTGTCATTAGCATTTGGCCTTATGTTTGTACGGATGCTTACAAAATCTTCTTACTTGTATGCCTACTAATAAAGTTATGACATTTGAAAAATTGGTTGGATGAAATGACGAGAGAAAATAAGTGGAAATCACTTTAAGGTAATTTATTAAGAGAAAAAGTCTATGATTGAGATATGAGCAGGAATTTTTCCCTGGCTACGTTTTAGGGTGGTAATTGGTTGCTTGGTGAGCATGTCAAAGCAGTTGAGGTTATAGCAATAGTAAGCAGAGAAGCAGAAGCAAAAGGTCGGAATATTTTAAAATGTGTAAAAAGATAAGTAAAAATAAAATGTAGGAGGAAATATCAATATTGTTCTTCTTTAGCTTCAATCTTGGAAACCTCCATTCGTATTTGCATTTTGGAGTCATATACTGTTTAAAAATCTTAAATGTGTGAAGTATAGAGTTGAGATCAATATAGATCTCATATTTATCATAAATCTAATAAATCAATCTTAGCCATTTATTTTTTATTAAAATTAATAAAAAATATATTTTTCATCTTTTTTTAAAACAACATATCTTGCAAACGGTAAATCTTCAAACTATAAAAAATACAATATCGCGACGAGAATTAAATTACTTTTCTATAGATATGCACTTCTCTATATTTTCGAAAAACTTTTTTTTTTCAAAAATTCCGCCCAGAAAAATCACATATTCGATTTTTACAAATCACATATGATTTTTTCAAGTCATATATGATTTTTACAAATCACATATGATTTTCATAAATCATATGTGATTTATAAAAATCGAATCACATGTGATTTTCACAAATCACATATGATTTTTCTGGACCGAAATTTTGAGATAAAAATTGTTAAAAATATATAGAAGTACATATATATATAGAAACATAATTTAATTCTCGTCGCGATAATATGATTTTTTCTCGTAACGATTAACGGTTTGCGAGATATTTAATTTTTTTTTAAATAAAGTTTATTTTATTTTTTGTTTTGATTAAAAAAATAAATGATTATAATTGATTTATTTGGATTTATGATAAATTTAAAATATATATTGAACTTTTGTGCTGAATTATATAGTCAAATTCGAGCTTCTAGAAACCAAGATAAAAGCAAAAAATATCTGAGTTTAATAATTATGTGTCTTTTTCCATGAAATATAATAACGCGATTTTAGTGTATTCCACTAACTTTTAAAAGTACCAAAAGAGGGGACATCAAACCAATTGGGGATTTTCAAATGATCAAACTTCACTTTTTATGCACAATAATCATGATTTATACAAATTTAGAAACATTACTGTTGTAAAAGAAAGATATTTAATTCCATAATGGAATTTATCTTAACGTCTCAAATCATGTTTAACCCCCACCAGAGAAAGTAACTTGTAATGGAATTATTCACCAGTATTTAACCTGTCAGATATTATTGTGCAACGCCTTTATCTTAAAAATGAAAAAATAAAAACAAAAAAAATGCCGTAGTTGAATATAAGAATTATTAAACAAAGCAACCAAGCACTAGCACTAGCACCCATCTTCTAGATGGTAAAATGTCTAAAAATGTAACATGGAACTCTTTCCGAACTAAACAAACAGACGCTAGCAAGTCATACATAAAATCCTAATATCCTATGCATCTCTTGATCACTTGTTCAATTCAGTATCCTAATCTGATTATGTATGAAAAATAATCTACACATGCCTCTCATAAGATTTTATCGCGAAGTAACAAAATAAAACTTTTTTAGCATTTATTTTGAAAAATGAACTATTCGTTTACTTTCAGAACCAACATCCATGCGGAAAGGTCGAAACATAAACTAATTAAAGATGGTAGAAAAATCTCAGCAAAAACAAAATATAGGTGCCATATTGCAAAAAATCCAATACTTTGTACAAAACATTCTTCTATCATACTCACAGGCTCATAAGCGTAGAATTTATGAGTTTAATGACAACACGTAAGCTGGACAGCTCTGCAACTGAATTCGTCGGCACGTTCACCTGATTGTTAAGTATGGAATAAACTTGTTCAAATATCGGCCTTACATGCATTGCAATGATCCCATCAGAGGGTTTGATGGCCACCACCACATCCATCATCCATGAAAGTTTTCGGGTTGTGTCGTTCCCAATATCACATGCCAACTGTTGCAGCAATGACAGGAGCACACCTTGGCTCAAAGGAAGAGGATTGCTAGCTAAAATTCCTTGTAGATCGACCTAAGTTTTTTAGCAACATAACACAAGAAGATGAGAAACATGAGATTTGCACAAACCTATCTGTAATAAAAAAGGAGTGTTTGGATGTGATTGTGAAAGTTATTTATGAGATGAATAGATGGTATTCCATAATTCGAAGATATACCTGAGAGCATAACCAAGAAACAATTCGAAGATCACTTCTTTGCAGGGCAGCAGTAAAAGCCTCTTCGTATTTGTGCTCCGTTAGCATCCTAGATAACTCTCTTGTTGGATCAACAGGTGCCTCAACCTATTACAGGAAAGTACAGAGTAAAGATTTTGGTGGTATGGACCTTGAGCATTGTAACATACTGAAGAAGAGCTGACCTTTTCAAGGAAACCAACAGTAGGACCATTGCTTAGTTGGCTTATCAATGGATTTACCGGATTAGAACTTGCCCCAGAAACTGCAAGAGCCATCAATTTCCTTTGACCATCAGCCAATTCACTGGTCAAAGTTTGAGTCATAGATGATGCTGAATTGATGGCATCCTGGGAAAAAAAAACACCATAACGTTAAAGGGTAAAAATAATGTCACACTGGGTTGATTCACCCACCAATACTTTTTCTTTTCATATAAGTTTTAAAAAAGTCAATAATTAAAGTATATTTTGCCTAGCCATGGTCATGTTTTCTTACCCTCAAAGCAAACGCCAATGGTGAATGTGTGGACTCAACTTTTTGCTGAGCTGCATTTGTATGTTCAACCATTCCCTTCTGAAAAGTAGCATCAACTTGTTCAAACATGGTTTTGCAAGACATCTCAAATGCAGGAACAACCGAAGCTTCCATACTCAACCTCAGTGCTTCCTGAAACAAGATTGCAAGATTGAAACCGATAATAAAATAAATGACTGGCCACATATGAGTGCAACAGATACATTTAGAAAGATCGCTTGAATCGCATACCTGTAGAGCTTGTTTGCCAGAAGTTTGAAATTGTGCTTGAATTTGCCTAGAAACAGTTGCTTCCAGCTTAGAGTTAACTGTTTTCTCAAGTTGATTTACAGCCTTATCACCGACGCCTCTCTGCATGCAAATTTAAATTAGACTTTTATTAGATTACATGCTAATGTGTAGAGGTAGCAATTTCAACCCATTAACTTAGAAAAGGGTCGTCAATTTAGTTATGTTTTATCCACACAGATCAAATTAAAAAAATTAGGTAAAAATAATATAAGTCAAATGGGTCAAAAGTCACCAATATTGTACTTTTAATGGTTATATATTTTTTGGAAAGGAAGGAATAAGGACAAACGAGGACTAAAATTGATCGGTTCGACCCGAACCAATTTGACCCGTTACACAACTAATGATAGCTTTAATAATATGATCTGGTAACCTGGAAAGCCTCTGTGACAGCTGTGGAGACGGCCTTTTCAAAGATTGGCGTAACCGCACGCCCAACAGCAGGCACAACTGCAGCTATTTCCTTCTTCAGCATTTTCTCTGTAGCCACGAGCAAATCCTTGTGTGCGGCTGAGACTGAAGTCGAAACTTGCTGATGGCGTTCTTGGTTCAATTTTTCCTGTTTTGCGAACTCTTCTTGAGAACGAGCCCAATCAGCATCATTATAAGCTTTATGAATTTTCTCCATGCTCTTCCCAATGGCTGCCTCGATTCTCTTCCCTTCTTTTGTCATCGGTACCGCAGCTGCCACTGGAATCTGCTTTTCGATTTCCTTTTGGTTGAGAATCACCTGCAATTAAAAGATAGTTAACCAAGTCTTATCAGATAATGCACTCTTGGAAGTAGTTTTAGGCTTTTAGCTACCCTCTGCATTATCTAGAACTTCAAATGGGTCCTTAAAGATGTAGCTAAAAAAGAAGCCGATCATTGGTATACATGTGCCCAACATACACACTCAAGTGCTCGCAACCTTATAAGTTGTTCTCTTTTAAATTTTACTAGAAAAGCTTTTACTATTGTATACAATAATGGTTTATGAAATTATAGAAAAAGGACAACAAAGTTCTGATAGGTTGATCCAACCGTTTTAACCCATCCTAACTAGTTTGACCTATAACTTGCACAGCCTGCACATTTTCCCACCTATACAAAAAAGGGTGCAAGCCAACTTCAGGACAGGGTTGTTAAAATTACAGGTAAGACCAGTTACAGAATGTATTAACATGCAATGAACCAACGGCTCTTCACACTTGCACTGGTTTCAATAATCGAGCTAAAACAAACTGTTACATTAATCAATTTACAGATCACTAGCAAAGACATGTTTAGCAGATAGAAACTATCTTCATAAAACTAAATATAAGAAGAAATGGTGTTCCATGTATTTACCTGAGCAAGTGTTTCTTGTATGGACTGAATTTGAAAAAGTATGGCTTCCTCTGAGGAGATACTTGAACTCACTCCTACTTCATCACAAGAACCAGTATTATTTGATAAACTCGGAGAACCAGATTGACCTGATACTAGAGCATTCTTTTTCTTCTTCTTTTTCTCTCTCAATTTAGAACCCTCAGATTGAAGTATCCCAGTCACAGCCATCTCAACCGGCGCCGATAGATCAGTTACCACGTCACCAAGTTCACCCCGAGCATCTGAAGTTTGATCCACCACCTTACTTTCTACACATCCATCAAACTGATTAGACTCATTAACCATATCTCTCGCCATATCGCGCCCAAGAGCCGAAGCCTGTGAGGAGAAAGATTTAGATTGTTCTTTCACTTCATAAGCAGTGTCGCCGTTTTGACTGATTCCCGTTTCACCCACAACTTTAACCTCCACCTCAGCATTTTGTGTCTCGGAGTTTACAGCAACATCATTTACTTCGCATGACGATGTGGCCATCAATTCGGCAGGAGTAACCAGATGAGTTGGATGCATAAACTTGACAGAACGGTCCTCGTTTGCAACTTTGTTTTCTTCACGATCCAGTGAGGGTGCATGAGACAAATTAGAATGAGAAGATTCCAAACGTGTGTTAGCAGGATATTCCACAATTGTCTGATCATCATAACTATTTAGTTGATGAAGAGAATCAGAACCGCTTGATGGACTTCTAAAGTCATATATTTTTTCAGACAACTTGGGGCTCAATGGAACCGCTGGTGAAACGACACTAGATACATCAGTATCCTTGGCGACTGATGATGAGACTGGCTTAGTTTCAGCTTCGGCTGATGGAGAAGTCAGACGCTGAATTGATATAGGTGCAACACTAGACGGTCCCAAACCCATAAAACCTTCTGCACTCGTTTCGTCACGTGAAACGGGTGAGCCTGATTTGTCATACACATCATAAATAGGAGGTGGTAGGCACTGGGACAAGTCCAACGCGTATTGCTGAATGGCCTGTGTTTGAACACAATAAACCTTAACGATGTGGTCCCCATTTGGTAAAGGATCACTAATGCCAGTAAAGCTCAATATTGGCATAGTCACGGTGAATTCTGCAATGTAATCCATACGGGTGGTTTCTGGATTGGGCCCATAATCCAAATGTACAGCATATATAGCATTTTTCCTTGCATTTGCTAACAAGAGAAGACCAGATTGGGGTAATGCAATTACTTGATTAAAGAATGCATCTTCGATTCTAGGTTCAGCAGAAGACTTTAACTCCAATGCCTGAGTACAGTGCCATGAATCAGCATCACTAGGAAGCAACCACCCTTCTTCGCTATCTGAGGCCCATATTTTCACTTCGCGATTCAAGGGGCCCTGCAACCATTGTCCAACATATCAAATGAGCAATACAAGGGATTTTTGGATATAGCACAGCCGTTAATTCTTACTATTTTACTAATATGGTATAAAGGAGATCAAAAGTAGCTAAAAATGAATAGGGTTAAAGGGGTTAAAATGAGTCTAACACGTATTTAACTACTCATAACATGTTAGATCATGTTGTAAGAAATATTAAATATATTTTTTATTAATGATTTTCATATTAGTTGATGCGTTAAGTAATTACACAAATTAGAAAGGTTGTGACAGATTTGTTCGCCCAAAAATTTTTTACCCACACATTACAAACGAAGTAGTTGCCCAACCTGACAGTTTTGCCACCTATAATCATATACTCCATGGTTTAAACTTTGAACTTCACAAAAGGCATGTTAATGAGAAAAACATTAATTTCACACGTACCCCAGTGATAAGTATGATGTGATCTGGCCGGTGAGGAGCAGTCAAGAATGTTACGGAGTTGACAGGAAGGCCATCATGTGGTCTTAGTACTGCAATTGGTGACTGTTTGCGATCTTCCCAAATCTTTATCTGTTCAACAAAATAACATGTTGCAAACGCTAATCTTAAAGAAAGGATTTGAGATAAAGAAACAATATGACCACTACTGTTGTGCTTTTGTCTTTTCCTACTCATAATGACCGAGTCTCGTAGGTGCGGTGATAATTAAGCATTCTGATAAATCAACATATATGACCAACTAATATAAAAATCGCAAATGAATTACAAGCATCAAATTTTTTTGTAAAAGAACGGTGTCAAACTCGTCGAAATCTATCGCACCAAAATTATTGCACCACTTTTGAAAGTTTTTTTTCCCCCTCACAACATGTAGGTTTTCTTATATTTTGAAAGTGTAGTGTTAGATCATTAATAATACTATTTGACATGAGGGTAGAAACCGTCAGCTTTGTAAACTATTTTGCTCTTATTAAAGAACAAAATTAATTGGAAGGACAAAAATATAAAGATAACAATAGATGGGAGTGAAAAATGTAAATGCTTTAAAGTTGTCATCTTCTTCCTTCGATCCATTCATCTGTTCCCACCATTTTTGTTACAGTACTTCAAACAAATCACTATTAACATATATTTAACATGAATCAAACTTAGGATAGAACACTTTATCATCAATTATAAGCTAACCGAATTAACATAACGCGATGCCTAAAATTTTGGTGCCCCAAAAATTTGAAGGCCCTGTGCGGTCAAGCACCTCGCACATGCTCAGATCCGGTCACATTCCTATCAAAATTTCCTAATCCATCAGCAAATATATACACTTACATCTCTATATATACATACGGATCTATCATAAGTATTAAACATCCATACACACACTGACACACACATATGTGCGGTCCTAGACCTGATTACTAAAAAGAGAAGAGTTTGGGGTTACAATAAATAAACACTTGCTATTTCAAATTCCGAAAGTAAAACCAAGTACCAACTTTCCAAAACCAGAAGTTTGACTAACAGGTAAACCACAAGGCTAAGAAAATCTGTCCAATCACCATGCACGTTATAATTGTAAATATTACTATATAACTATATTATATAGGCCTCTAGAATTTCTCAATGCGAATACAGATTGAGGATTAGGTGGCTAATAGTATCTACATGGAATAAACCACATTCCTTTACAATGATTCGCAATCCTTTGAATGATACTGTCGGCCAAATATCCATATTTGGAGTATCATATCTTAGTGTGATAAAACAGATTTAAATGTCACAGGAGAAGTTACAGTCAAGCATTGCGCACAGCTAGCAACAAAAATAAACCGAAAATTGTTTGCCAGTAATTTTCTTTATATAATTTGTGCTTCATCTTAGATAACCCACCAATTCAATCAGCTTATATCAATTTATGCTTTCATGTTGGTATGCTTTTATGAGCTTATGCTTATATAAGCTTTTATGCTCTATTCTTATATGCTTTTATTCTCCTCTATCTTTATTTTTGATCATAATATCCTTACCCCTATATACACAAACATCTATATACTGCATATTTGCTAAGATATATACCTACACACACTATTGTCGGAGGTCTTCTCAAAGCAGTCTCCCTACCCTTGTGTAGGGGTACGACCACCTACTTCTTTCCTCCCCCATACCCCACTCCAGGGGATTAGGTATCGTCATTGTTGTTGTCAATCAACTTAAATCCAAATCACTGCATGACCATTCATATTTTGGTCCTAAAATTATTTCATACGACACAGCATGGATGTCAATACATGTCATTTAAAGTACTTTGAATATTATTTTTGCTTAACGGTTTCTTTTATTTATCTTCTGAGCCTTTAAAGTTCACTTCTTTTATAATTTCTTTTTAAACGATGGCTTACCAATTTACCATTATTGAAAAAGTATGATTAGATTCATAATGATGGCAAAAAATAACACATTCAAGTATGGTTAAAATCTTACTCATGATTACAAAAACCTATACATATGATATTAAGCTACGCATTCGAAATGTAAAATACAAGTTGTTCAGCATGCAAGATATAATCATTATATTATATATAGAAAGAAAAATCCCTAGTCCTGATTATCCTAAAGGTAAATATGTCAACTAAACTACACGCCTGCCTCTGTAGCTCATTGAAGTTGAGTAAAAAAACGCATGTGTGTCAGAACTCACATACTTTTGGCATGAAAGATGGAGCACAAGGCATAAAAGAAATGTATCAACCGTAAACTCACCGTTCCATCCACAGAAGCAGAAACCAGACGAGTGGTCATCCATTGGCACATTGAAAGATCTGTTACCTCACCATCATGCTTACCAACAAACTGAATTCCATCAATCAACTTATCAACAGGGCACCTGAGAGGTTCCTCTGCAGAGTATACTTTACCTCTCCCAACCTTCGTAGTATCAATTCTAAGAATACGGTTCCCAATTCCGACTACAAGAACTTCCTGCAATATATAAAAGCCCCCACTGAGCGAGACATTATGCCACAAGACTAGAAGTGGCAATTTGGGTCCATTTAGTTATAGATCGATCAATTGTACTTTTAATGCATAAAACTGCTACATTTTACTTTACTTATAAGGTACGATTACTATTGAAATAATATAATGTTTGTAATCTTACTTTAAACACCAAAATAATTTGAACAATGAGAGTTTTAGTTTGACCCAACTCCTCTAAACCCGTTTACCTTGCCCTATCCACGCAACCAGTGATATTTTGCCATCTACACATAACTATAAACAATCTTGAGAGAGCATTACCTGTTTATGGCAGTGCCAACAAACTCGAGGACGAACAGGTTCTCCATCTCCAACAAACTGGACTGCAATTACTATATTTCCTGTGATCTCTGGTTTATCATCCTCATCAGGACCTTCTGCAATCTTCCATACGTAAACTCGCCCATCCATGCTTGCACTGCATAGAAGCATGTCAGTATAAACCCAGACACTAAAACAGACATATATATAAACTAATGACAATATCCTACCTGGCTAAAAGATGAACATCCTCCGCAAAGAAAGCCATATCTGTAACCCTCTGAGAAGAAAAATAAATTGTCCTATGAGTAGCGAAAACAATAGAAACAGCTTCATAATAATATGATGTTGATCGAATATCAATCCAAAACACGTAACTCACAAAATTCCAAACACAACGAGAATGTATTCTATAGTTACCCTCACATACATTCAATTACAATTTAGTTTCACATAAATGCTCACAATCAAACGTCAAAACCAAGGAAGTAAAACTTGCCTAATACGACTAAACAGTATTAACTCTCAACCATGTCAGTTAAAACCTAGATAGTTAAAGGCGAAAGCGACCTCAAAGCGGCATGCCTTTCGCTAAGGTGAGAAACGAGAAGCGACAAAAGCGAGAGCTTCAGTGAACTTTTTACCCTTTGTGCATATAATAGTGTCTAATATGAAAAAAATGATTGAACAAAAACATAATTATCTTAAAATCTTTATTTTTAATAAAATAAAGACCAAAAAGGAGAAGTTTATTCAAATACTTAAAGCCTAAAGTCTACTATTTTTATTCAGAATAATCGTCTAAGTTCTCATTTCGTAAAAACTAGCCGTTATACAAAAAAGCGAGCCCTTCTCGGTCGCTTAACGATGCTTTTTCTCGCTCTAGTAAAACGCCTTGCTTCTTTGGAATCAAAGCGCTTTAGGGCAAAACGCCTCACTTCTTCGCTTAAGAGCTCGCTTTTCTCGCTTTTGACTACACTGGTTAAAACCATGTCGACCCATCATGAAAAGGTGTTTATGCTCGATATCTAGGTTTTAATAAGCTTGAGGCGCCTCATTGCGCTAAGGGTAAAAAATAATAGGCGTGAGGCGACGAGACGAAAGCGCACACCTTTTACGTAAGAGCTAATATGATTCAATTAATAATAGCTAATTACTCGCTTATCTCTATTATACTCAGTTTGCGGTTTATAGTTATATAATTCAGTTACGCAAAGGCTAACTACAAATACGCTAGCCAAAAATCCTTGAAATAATAATAACAATTATACCTCGGCAAGTCCTTTAAACAGCGCTCTCAACGCCGTATGATAATTAAGCACTCTAATAGTCCCCGGCTTCAATCCATAACATATATAACTCTTACTAACCGCAATCCTCCTCCCAACAACCAAACTCGTATCCGAACCATATTTCGTTATCGGCGTTACCTCCAATTGCGGCTGCACTTCTCCGCTCATCCTGACATCAATATCATACACCACATTACTCCCAGCCAAATGCCTCCCCTTCGGCATCTTACTACTAGCCATTCGCACCGGTCCAACACTCACCGCACCGCCAAAACCGGAGTTATTCTGTAACGGCAACGGCAACGGCATTGGTAACGGCATTGATGACGTGTCAGGAATAGGAGAAGCCGGCGGTGTAAGTAAGGCCATTAGACGTGCCCCGTGGTTAGGGTTAGGGTTAGGGTTTATAGTAGTGGGATATGGTAGGGAGTGCTGGTGTTGTAAATTTGGCGGGAAGTTGGGGTAGGTAGGTGGTTGGAAAGTGTAGGGAGGTGGATATGAGGCGGCGGAGTAGGGTGGTTGTTGCGGTGGTGGTGGATACGGTGGTTGTTGATGGTGGTTGTTAGGGTTCATGATTTGATGATCGTATTGTGGTTGTTGATTTTGTATTTGATTTTGGTTTGAATGGGAAGTCATTTTATTTGTGAGATTAAATTGTTAGGGTTTGATTGTTTGTTATTGGAAGAGTGAGTGAGTGAGTGTGATTTGGGGATGTTGACAGGGATGATTTTTGACTTTTAGGAGACCAGACCCAATCATCAAGGGAAGAGGCGGTTAATCCAACTTACAAAATGGGCCCCTTTCCAACTCACTTAAACAAAAAATTCAAAAATAAATTTTAAAGTCATAGATTAGTTTTTATGAAGAGAAATGATACATGATAAATTTAGGCTTAAATTTAGATCTAAAATCATTTGGTATTATCTTGATAGTTTGTAAAATAAGTGAGTTTCTGTTTGCAGTCATTAGGATGATAATACTTGGTTTTAGGTCTAAGTTTAAGTATATGTATCATTTCTTTTTTATGAATGAGTTTTGTTATATCTCATGCAATTTTATCCTTTTATATCTAAATATTCTGACACATGTCAAAATCCTATGAGTAGGAACATTTAATAGGAAGAACTATCATTTCTCTTTATAAATTTATTTGCATAAATATTTGTGACAAATTTGTTAATTCATTTGCATGAAGATTTTGATATAAAGTGATTTTTTTCTATATTTGATCATCGATAGATGTCGTGGAGTGCGTGAATATCGTGAATTGGGTCAAGTAAATCATCATAACCTTACGAAACTTTATGCTAACCAAAAGTCTAGATTCCAAATTCTTTGAAATTTGGTTTAGAACATACAAAGTGATGGATTTTTTGTCTTTTACCGTAGTTTTTTCGAATAAAAAAGTTGCGCGAGAAGAAGATCTTTGTTCTTGTTTTATATTAAATCTATATGTTTTAATTGATGTTTTTGTAATCGCTTAAGAAGGTCGAGCTTTTTTTATCAAATATACCTTGCTTCACTGATATTTTCATAATCACTTATTGATCGTTTCCTTGACCTTGTTAGAATATTTACATATATGTAAATTACATCATCAAAATTCAAAAGTAATGTACGGTGATGTATCATGCATGTAAATTACATCATCAAAAGTACATTTAAAAATCCAACTAGAAATATAAGTATTGTTCACCAATGTTGATATGTGCTCATTGTACAAAATCATTATAAACATCACGAGCTATCACCGTCGCTTATGGTTTAGGTACCGACAATGTGACAAATAATACAATATGGAGCTTTCATATGCAACTTTTAATTTGTTTATTTATAAAAAGGATTCATTTTTAATAATGGTTTGGAATAATGTTAGGCTCGATAAGGAAGAACTTTAGCAAAATGATTATTTGAATTTGGATGAAAAGATATTATGATGCAGAGAATAACATTTTCGCTATTTGTTAACTGAAAATAAATTCAGCTAACAAATACTATCTTTGTCCCATATTGACTGTCCTGTTTGACTTTTTCAAAGTCTTTGTTTCTCAACTTTGATCTTAAATATTTTTGTTTATGTTTTATAATATTTGATGACAATTATATCAATGAAAATAAATTTAAAACTCAATTCATTCATATGTTTTGCATCAAGTATTATATAACACAAACAAAAATATTTCAGATGAAAGTTGAGAAAGAAAGACTTGAAAAAGTCAAACAGGACAGTCAATATGGGACGGAGGGAGTATCAAAAATGTTTTCAACTAACAAATATCAAATATGTTCTTCTCTGAGTCGATCTATTTTCGTTTCGTTTACCCTTTCATATGTAGCAAAACAATATTTTAGCACCCATAGCATGAAAAAACAACTTAAGGGTGTTGATAAGATTGGATTAATGGGGTTTAGTTAATTGGATTGTGTTAATAAGGTTTTGAAGACTCACTTTTTGGCATTCAAAAAACAAGGTTTTGAATAAAAAATCAATGAACATGACTCTTTTATCAAGTTAGTGTCGACAAATAAAAATTGTAAAAACAAATATGCAAGTGTTGACTAATAAAAAATTGTATGAATAAATTTGCGCATTAGGCAAATCTCTTTATAAATACAAAGAACCATAAGAATAGAAGAAACTCTTGTTTGGATTAACCCGAACCCAATAAGTTGCAACTCCAACACTTGAGAACTCGACCTTTGGTCTAAATTATTCTGGTTCATGTGACCCGAATAAGAATGTTAACCGTGATAGCCAATAAACTTATTTGGCATTGAGTCAAGTTATTCAAGACGGGGTATCTTTGACATCCCAAACAACCATTAACGAACATATTGAAAGTATTGAAAAAAAGAGTAGAATGAATTAGTCATTTGTTATAAGTAGTTTTTAATTTTATATTCCAAACACACAAAAAAAATCAATTATTACTTGCTACTTTTTAAATGCAAGAGTTATATTAATTCCAACAAATTGCCATCACGTTGCCACAAAATTGCCCAATAAAGACAAAGATAATATTATCCGGTTAACCATCTATCTGAAACCATATATAGTTAAATATGGAAATAAAACAAACCACTAAAAGAAATGATTCGTAAAATGAGGGCGTGTAACATGGCCTTACTTATTATGACAAATGATGTGTAATCAACTAATCATTTTTTTTCCTACAACAGTCTTCTTCATCATCATTCCTCTCAAATTCAAAATTTCATAGGCAACAATCTTTTATAATTTTAATATTTCAATCTAACGTGATTTTTTATCGATATAACATCAAACGATCTACGAATAAATGACAACATGTTGTTTGGCATCATTCATAACATGCATATGCTTGATATTAGTAGGGATGACAATGGGGGTGTTGTTCGGTTTTAACATATTCAATGACGGAATTCAAAAGATTAAGAGCATAGTACATGTTTCTCATTCTGATCAGTATCCACATGTTATTAGTGGTAGATCATTTCGATCACCTCCCCCCTTTTGATTTTCATCTCCATTTGTTATAAAGTTGTAATGTAGATACGATGTATTCATTAATTATTTTACATTATTGTTTGTATCCTTTGTATATTTCTATTAAAATAAACATGATAATTGTATTCTAATCTTTTCTTTAACTTTGATTTCCTTACATTTTTTAATATGACGCATTTTAGATCCAAGATTGAATATACATGCATATTAGTTTAAGTGACGCTCAACCTCGAATCTAAGATATACATCACGTTTCAAATGCAATACAAAATCCTTTTATTGTAAAAGAAACATATATTGAACATGTATAGCTTTAAGAAGCATGTTGGTTTGTTTTAATATGTTTAGTGTTGAAGCAAACTAGCATAATAAATTGTTTCCTTCTATATTCAATCTACATAGAGTATAATGGAGGAAGGAAATTACCTCCATTAAATTACTTAAAATATATCATATCTAAAAGAATTAAGCATTAAAGCCACTTGTATAAACGTCAATAACACAAAAAGTCTAACACTTACAAAATTCATTCAATTAGTCATTTACATTAAATAACTCAAAAATGTTTTCTCAATTATAACAAAAATTGATCGTATAATCCTTTATCAATATGGATTTTTTTCAAAAAAAATATAATAAATATAATCTGACTAGGCAGTTGGATGAACCGAGAAGCGGAGTCACATGCTTGATCTGCTTGGGTACCAATAATCTTTGAACAGGCCAAACGCGGTGAACTGATAGGTAAAAAAGATAATACATGAGCTAAAACCGTTCAGACAACGCCGAAACAAAGTGTACTTTTTTGTGTTATTGATTTAATTGAATCTTCGAGTGAGAGATCGGTATAACAAAAACAAAAAAAATTGCTTTAAATTGGTGTAAAAAAAAGGTTGTAGCTTTATGGCGATGCGAGGGAGGAGGGGGAAAAACAACAATAGGCAAAGTGAAAATAAACCATAATTGTCTTACTACTTCGTAATACTTATGAACTGAGCTAGTTAAAGGCCCATTATACTAGTATAAAATGCTAAGAGCTCGGTCAACTTATAGGATTTATAAGCCCAATAATAATGTTTGCATGTGTATAGATGTATGCATTTTATATTATATATTAATCAGATTTTTATATGTAATTGTTTTATTTTTATATATTGATATGTATTGCACTTCAACGAAACACAAAAGAAAGTGAAAAATTTCCGTTATTTTTCTATAACATCGTTTGACAATATAAATTTTATGCATCATCATACTTAATAAATTTTCAAGAAATTATGTTTTAGATCTTACATAATCTCGTAAAGCATCATATTGTCTCATTTGCCTACTTGATATCACAAGAAATAGTCAGCTACCACCATAGGCGGAGCTTTTTGTAGGCTGAAGAGGCTATGGCCCCCTAGGATTTTTAATGTTACATTATATCGCCTTATATAATGCATAATTTACATTATAAACCTTAAATTCTCTAAATAAATCATGATTTGGCCCTCCCAAGTTTCATAAATTATATTCAACCCTTCTAATAATATTTTTTAAGCTCCACTAATGGCTACTGCGAACTCTTATATTTTTAATAATACTGACATGATTATTTGTCACAACATTGAACGGGTACCCCAGTTTTTTTATTAATTATCCATTTCTTAATTTATTCCAACCAAAAATTCTCGGAATCCGTAAAGTTATTGCTACATAAAACGTATAATTGAAAAACATTGTTTACAGAAAACTCTATTTACATATAGAATCGAAAAACATCCGACAATGTAATTTTTCCAGGTATGACATGTTGATTCTTCCTCCAATGCTAATAAATTCATTTCTATTACCCCCATTATTCACTTGCTCAATATAATTACCATTTTGTTTACTTTGTCAAAAAAAGTATTGATAAATTCTACATGCTTTAATATGTTTGATGTGATTTATATAAGATACCAAAAATATGAGAATGGATGATGGTTACTAGTATTTCATTACTGCATGAATGATTAGTGGTACTAACATTTCGAAGTTTGATAGTTACCCCGGTGGCAAAAACTGGGCGAGGAAACAAGTTGTGAGATCATCTCAAGTCGAGATGGATCCCGTGGGTTGACGCTCAAGCTAATTGTTAGCTTGATCACGAAAAGAGAATTGGAATATAAGCAAGTGTGTCGTCTCTCTAGAAGCGCCATTAAGGTCGACGGAATCGAAGATTTTGAGAAAATCCTTAAGGTATATGTTTGGGTCTTCGGACCGGAGTCCGTGAAATGCACATCCATTTTACATCAATCGGATGGTGTCGGATCGCAAGTGGGAAACATTGTCTGCTTCGGGCAACTCAATGGTGTTATGGTAGCCTTTGTGGCTTGGTCGGGAATACTCACCTAAAGTACGGGCCCTAGGTGGTATGACGGGTGGTGGATTCTCATCCCCCATGATGGTGAATGGAAATATTTCAAACAAAAACATGAAGAAAAGATATAGAGTGAGAGAAAGCTACAAAAATAATGACAAAACACTTACATGATGGGAATCTTGTGAGTTAGACCAAATGAAATAGAAAATGAAACCTAGACTATTTCCCGGAAACGGTGCTGAAAACTTGATGTGGTGGTTGCCACACTAAAGTTTTACAACCCCTTAGGAAGTGTACCTAACTGTTGTAGTGTAATATAGGCAAAAACGTAGGAAGATCGTTCTCTAAGGGAATAGTGAGGTAGATTCGAGATGTATGACGATTTGATTCAAAGATGGATGGAGATTATTTTTTGTTATTTTGTATTTTAATGAGAGTAAGTAAATTATAAGGGTTTTAGAGAGTTTGTTTTAAGACTAATATTAAACCTAAATTGCAAGAAAAGTAAAATAACAATAAAAAGTAAATTGTGGTGTGAATCAATGAGAGGTAAAAACCTATATTATCTAGGTTGCACTACTCCTTGTTAGTTATCCAATTCTACGATTGTCACTCATTGATTAATTGGATGCCTATTTACCAATTCTAACTAAAGAGACATGTGATGACAAGGTTTTGTAGCCAATTGCTAGAAGGACGGGTATTGGACATAGGTGATTTAGTAAATTACTATATTGATTAACTAGAGGGACGTGGGAAATAAAGACACAAGTTATCCATATGTCTAGCTTGTTTTTTTAAAACAATTAGTTAGATGGACGGGATATTAACCAAGTACCGTAATTAATTGCATGAATTCAAACACATGTAATTAAACAAATAATCAATATGAAGCAAGAATTATAAACTAATCAAGTTTCATGCAAACCCTAAATAAATACGAAGTAACCTAGCCTAGCATAACAATTGAAGAATACGTAATCGATATAATCAAGCAAATAATGATTAATTTAATTGAATAATTAATCAAATAACTTATCTTAACAATACGTGCAAGTTCATAAGGTAAAAAGCTTTGGAAAACACTCAAAGTTAGGTTAGGGTTTAGCTCCTAAAATTTCACATGAATTATGAAAACAATGCGAAACGATATATAACTTTTAAAGTGTGACAGCGTTAGGTTATGCTTGTGACACGTCAAGCACAACTCCTACATACTTAAGGTTAATTTTATACAAATTTTCAAACATGACTCATTTTCTACACAACATGCTATTTCATGGACAACCTCTTGCATAAGACTGATTTGACCTACTTAAACTTGGAATTAGAACCTATAACCAATTGCATTAGAAAGTAGACTTGGAGGACTACAATTTTGGTTTTGACCTCAACTTAATCCAACGAATGGTTAATTCTCTACGATCTTTTAAAGTTGACACAAAATTCTACACTACTTGTTGTCTCATTTTCATACTTGACTAAAACGACCAAAACTCGATTATCACATCCCAACACATTTATAAGAGCAACATATAAGTCATTTTCATGAACACACTAGGTCTAAATGACCCATGCTTTACAAAGTGATGGATACCAACTCAAAAAGCCCGACTCAAAAGTTTAAGTATTTACACTAAAACGAATCTTAATATTTTGGACACTCTGTAGCATTTTGCTTATTTGACTCACTTAAACTTCGAATTAAGACCAGAGACTAGTTTCATTGGAAAGTACAATCAAATAACTTCAAATATGATTTTTACTTCATCGAAATCTGACGAACGGTTGATATTCTACAAACTTTTTAATATGACAAAAATATGTGAACACCACCCAACGAATTCCATGGATCCCTTTGAAGGGATTCGTCTGACATGATCCTTCCTGTCCCAAATTCCTTTTATGCCATAAACTTGTATTTCGATGCAACAGAAAGGTGTAAAACTTAATAAATTGGACATCAAACGCATGATATATAAAACTTAATAAATTGGACATCAAAAAAATATTGAGGACTAATATTATTTACAGTGGATGGTCGAAAAAAATAAGGCATCATATTGTTACTAAAACTTTCCTCACCGACTAAATTACCATGCACTACTTTCATCACATGGTTTCGAATTTCAGTAACTATATGGAAAAAAGCTATATACTTGTGAAAGTGGATGCTACTATAGAAGGCAAAACTAGGCATACTGGGATGAATCCAAGCTAGGTAGTGAATCATAATTAAAAAATTCATATTTGAGTCGCAATACAATTCAATGCCAAATTCCAAGTACCAAACTCAATGACCTTAAAAATCGCATAACATTAAATGTGATTCAAAACTAGTGAGCTGCATAAGGTTGGTATATAATTTTTCATTGTATGCATTCCTATTGGAAAATTGGTGTTAGACCAACCATAACCCAAAATTACAGCACAAATAAGTTTTGTCAACTCCAAATCCGAAATCCTAAATATCAGTCGCAAATACCGCCTTGTCTTGTCCTCAACCTTTTATTTCAGGTAAAAAAATTAAAATAAAAAATAAATTCTATTTTATGTGACTGAAACTAGCGAAGAGTGAAAATTTTAGCTTAATAAGTCAAAAGAAATATGAAAGATATAGCTTAACAGAAAACGGGTCGAAAGGTGAATCCATAAAACGTCTCTAATCAAATAGTAACACGATATCTTGTTTATACAAGATTACTCATGTTATACATACGATTATATTACTTCATTTGATATAGTTCATTCTTCTTTTGAAGTATTAACAGGAACAAGGTCATATAAATGTAACTGCAACTCAAGTTATACTTTTATCCCCCCAAACAAGTCAAACTGCACTCACGTTTAATTGATAAAATTTAGGTTATGGTAGCCTGTCCTAATCCAAAACTCACTATGTACAGAAAAATAATAGAATTAAAATTTTTAAATATCCATTTACGTACAAAAAAAAAGGCAACGATGACTCACATGCCATATAGGTGACTTCAAATCTTTGGCATCTATTCAGAACATGCTTCTGGTGCAACAATCTCCATTTTGTTCAAGACTAGTATAAAACAACAACAACAACAACAACAACAACAACAACAACAACAACAACAACAAAAATAAAAATAAATAAATAAATTTGCACATGTGAAGAAAACTAACACATTTCATCAAACACCTAATTTTATAAAAAAAATAATAATAAAAAAATAAAAAAATAAAAAATAATAATAATTTGCACATGTGAAGAAAACTTACACATTTCATCAAACACCTAATTTAAAAAAAATGCACATGTGAAGAAAACGCGTGACAAACAAAAAGGAAATGTTTTGAATATCTTAGTTTCTAGTGCTTGTGTAGCCGCCTACATTGTTCTGCTTTACTTTTAGTTAATCTTGGCTTTCTCCGATAGGTAGACTTTTCGGGATAGTCAATGACGACTTTCTAATGAGACTAGGATTAGACAAGGGTACAAGAAAAGTTGTGAATCACGAGGAAAGGGTAGAGTTCTACAAGCAATGGATGGATGCGACAAGGTACAACCGGAGGATCTCTATCTAATACCCTAGTGGCGTTGCTAGGCTTGGTTGTTATCCTCTTGGTGGTAGCATCGCAGTGATCCATTGGGTGGTTTCTGTGCACGCTCTTCTTTGACAACTACTCGGATTTGTTGCATATTTTTTGTTGTGGTTAGTAATTAGCATGGATATACAATTTGGAGCAAATGGGATAAATATGGGATATGATACGTTGTATAGTTGGTTATAATACTAGCTAAGAAAAAGAAAATATTATGTCTCTGTTGTAGTCATTGTCTTAAGAAGAGATGTCGGTTTTCAAAGGCTATTGAACGATTATCGTAGAAGAAATGATAGTCGAAGCGGTATATAGTGACTTATGAGCACTTTCAAATGCACATCCAAACACCCTTTCAATCGGCTATATGGTCTCATCTAATGAATATAACACTTTATCTTTTACGTCTTCATTTCATAACAAGTAACTGTAATCTTATATAATGTTATTTGATCTGTTTTATAGAACTAAACTCCGAAGGGCCAATGTTAGTTTTCCGTCTGCACCTGTCAAGGACGGGGAACAGTTATAGTACTCACAACCTCAGATGCTCAACGTACGATGCTTGCATATCAGGTAACTTCATATCTGCATACTAGATTGTTGTATGATATGTCTTTTAATTCAAGATGCTTTCACATTTCATCAAACACCTAATTTAAAAAAATGCACATGTGAAGAAAACTAACACATTTCATCAAACACCTAATTTAAAAAAATGCACATGTGAAGAAAACGCGTGACAAACAAAAAGGAAATGTTTTGAATATCTTAGTTTCTAGTGCTTGTGTAGCCGTCTACGCTTGTTCTGCTTTACTTTTAGTTAATCTTGGCTTTCTCCGATAGGTAGACTTTTACGGGATAGTCAATGACGACTTTCTAATGAGACTAGGATTAGACAAGGGTACAAGAAAAGTTGTGAATCACGAGGAAAGGGTAGAGTTCTACAAGCAATGGATGGATGCGACTACAAGGTCGCAACCGGAGGATCTCTATCTAATACCCTAGTGGCGTTGCTAGGCTTGGTTGTTATCCTCTTGGTGGTAGCATCGCAGGTGATCCATTGGTGGTTTCTAGTGTCGCCTCTTCTTTGACAACTACTCGGTTCTTGCATATTTTTTGTTGTGGTTAGTAATTAGCATGGATATACAATTTGGAGCAAATGGGATAAATATGGGGATATGATACGTTGTATAGTTGGTTATAATACTAGCTAAGAAAAAGAAAATATTATGTCTCTTGTTGTAGTCATTGTCTTAAGAAGAGATGTCGGTTTTCAAGGCTATTGAACCGATTATCGTAAAGAGCAGATAGTCGAAGCGGTATATAGTGACTTATGAGCACTTTCAAATGCACATCCAAACACCCTTTCAATCGGCTATATGGTCTCATCTAATGAATATAACACTTTATCTTTTACGTCTTCATTTCATAACAAGTAATCGTAATCTTATATAATGTTATTTGATCTGCTTTATAGAACTAAACTCAAGGGCCAATGTTAGTTTTCCGTCTGCACTTTTGCCAGGGACGGGAATGATTATAGTACTCACAACCTCGGATGCTCAACGTACGATGCTTGCATATCGGTAACTTCATATCGCATACTAGATTGTTGTATGATATGTCTTTTAATTCAAGATGCTTTCACATTTCATCAAACACCTAATTTAAAAAAAAATGCACATGTGAAGAAAACTAACACATTTCATCAAACACCTAATTTTATAAATTAAAAAAAAAAAAAAATAAAAAAAATAATTGCACATGTGAAGAAAAATTACACATTTTTATCAAACACCTAATTTTATAAAAAAAAATGCACATGTGAAGAAAACTTACACATTTCATCAAACAACTAATTTTATAAATAAATAAATAAATAAATAAAATTGCACATGTGAAGAAAAATTACACATTTCATCAAACACCTAATTTTATAAATTAAAAAAAATTGCACATGTGAAGAAAACTTAAACATTTCATCAAACACCTAATTTTATTAAAAAAAAAAACAAAATTAGGGATAGTTTTCATCATGAAATAAGAAACTATTTGAATTGTTTTATAACTACAAACCAGCAAAAATATCGATTAGTTGAAAACAAGTACCAGTATTAGTATTCAAATTCACAGAACACTGTTCTTAATGATTAAAAAACGGATTCATCATGAAAAGATTGTTACAAAGTTAAAATTTATATGAAATTGAATCAGAAAACAATCAATTACCAAAGTCAACGCCAGAGATAGTTGACGACGAAGAGACGACGGAGATGACTATTAATAACCGGCGAGATGAAGTTGAAGTGTGATTAATAACCGGCGAAACGAAGATGAGGTGAGGTTGGTGTGTGTATGTTTGTGTGAGTTTTGTTTAAGGAGAGAGAGAAGTTTGAGATTTTTTTTTTTTGGTGGGAAGCAAATGACAATATTTCAGTTAGACCCCTTTAATTTTGGGGCAAAATTTACGAAAATGTCATTCCGCCCAAAATAATATTATGATTAGATTCATTTGATCTAACGGTCCAGATCTCTTCTCGCGTTCTCACAAAAAATAGACTTCTCATTTGAGCGCTTGTCTATATATATATATATATATATATATATATATATATATATATATATATATATATATATATATATATATATATATATATATATATATATATATATATATATATATATATATATATATATATATATATATATATATATATATATATATATATATATATCTACATTATATATAAGAGGAGGCATGTCACATATAATTCCACTTGGCATCTCATACTGCCACGTCATAAAGCCATGTCATCATTATATATATATAACATATATATAACACGTCATTTATTCTCCTGATCCCAGTAAGCAACCATTAAGTCCATGTCATCACAAATTAATGCCACCTAAGCGGTTTTTTTGATTGAAATTCGACATTTAGTCCACCTAAACATGGATTTAAGCAATTAAAATTCGGATTAATTAGTTTCAAAAAATTGTCTTTTGCAAAATTCGAACCTAAATCACTTATTTCACATACAAATGCTTCAACCACTAGACCAAGCCATTTTTGGTGATTTTACAATACAAAATAAGTAAGCCATGCTTAAATAATTCATATTGTTATTATATATTTAAGGAATAGATTATGTTGAAGCTAATTACTCTCCTAAATCACAGATCCAATATCTTTTATTCCAAAATCATATCAAAAACCCTAAGCAACCTCATATCACATATCTTGAATAATTCTTATTCTCCAATTAGATGACTACTCTCAACCAGTGTAAGTCATATTTTTAATTATGATTATTTGCTTATTTTCGAAACAAGCGCATGTAAACTGTTGTTTTCAATTCCAGGTTTTGTTATGTTGTTCACCTTCAATGTAAAAGAAAATGAATGAATGAATAGATTTTGTAAAAGCATTCAAACAAGCCCTTCACAACAGAAGTTGTCATTACTCAGACCCGGCCACGACGTGTGATGAAAAAACTCAAGGCACACCAAGAAATATATTTTAATATCCTGAATCCTTTTCTTTAGTCCTGTTAGTCAATACTCATTCAATTGACATGCCCTCATTTTTGCATTTGCAGGGCATAGAGCTTGACAGTGATCAGGAAGACATGATGACTTTAAAAATGGCTGGTAATTAGATTTATATTTGGTTCACAATGCACGCATGAGTGGGTTAACTAGCTAGTTTTCCATTTATTTGCATAGGATTGAACATGCTGACAGTTACGTGTTTGAAAATTTTCAACCTGTCAACATGAAAGAAGGTGCAGACCTACATAACTTGGTGCAAAAGGTGAAGATGCACTTTACTTTTGAATTAGGAGACCTATCGAGCACCGAAGTAATTGGTATGCAAATGAAGGTTAGTCCGCATTCATCAGAAACGCAACTAGATTCAAAAGAATAACTGATAGTTGGGGAGGCTAATGCTAATATTGATAGCATAAATGCTCAATGTCAAAGTGATTTTTTAGCAATAATGACTAGAAAAATTGTATCAAAATGTATGCGAATGATGTCACAAGCTGTAAATATGATGTAGTGACCAAACAAAGGAAAAAGCACAAAATGGATTCTGTTACACGAGAGGAAATCCAACAAACTTTTGGAAAGCCAATACGTGAGGCTTCTAAAGCGCTTGGTGGTAAGCCCTTTATATTTTATTACAATAACTATGTGAAATCTTCAAGGACTCTCCATAGTCCAAACACGTAACAAAAAAATTTGTAAGTATTTAGATATATATGAAGTTTGTGATAGAACGGATACGTGGACAACCCTTGGGAGTCCCTACTGCATCGGTCCCATAATCATCATGGTGGAAGGTTATCACGTAAACTACAGGAAAGGGGTACAAAGTCCAGATATGAACCCCGTCCCAAAGTCATCATGGGAAGGTAAAAATAGGAAGTTTACATTTTAAATTGTAGAGATTAAAAACTTTGAGATTCAATTATTCAAAAAATTTCTTAGCGCCTAAAAAATGTATAGATTCAAGTGTGATTAGGCCATGCTATTAATCGTGGAATTTAAACCTGGTTCTCCAAATTTTAGGTAAATATCTTTGAATAATAATTTTGCATGTTATGTACACTTATATGTATGGAAATGCCTTTAAAACTGAAGACACTTAAATTACTTATAATAGGATTTTTATTGGCCTATTATTATATATAATTCTAATTTTGAAGTTTGTTTCTTAATAGTTAGTCGGTCTACACTGAAGCGTGTTTGCCGTAAGCTAAATATACCCAGTTTGCCTTTACCACATCGCCACAAGAAATGTGTTCGTCTGAGCATATATGTTGTTGTGTTGTTGTTGGTAAGGATTAAGTGGTGAAGTTGTTCAAGTAGATGTCATGGGTTTTCAGCTAACTGGTGGATCTAGGGCAAGCATAATTCTTTTGACTCTCGACCAAAGCTGTCTGATCTGTGCTAAACCGTCAAGCCTAATCACACAAGCTAGCCACTTGTGAATGGCTAACCATAATAGACTTAAAACTGCTTAAAACACAAATACAATGAAGATCAGAGAATACAATGAATTCCCGGGTCGTTAAGTCCCACGGAGACTCAATGGTGTGTAAACACTTGATCGATGATAGAATGATCACCAAGGATAGTGATCGAGAAAGGTTTGGATTGAATATTACACCCAAAGAAAAGTTTATAAATTACAATGACTTAAATACAAATTAAGGGAAATTAAAAGATAAAATATATTAAATAAACGCTATCACTATATTTAAAATGATGAACGTTTAAAACTTAAAACGTCGTTTAAATAAAAAACTAAATAACGCATTTAAATAAAACGTGAGAATAAAGAAAGAAAATACCTACGGATATGAAAAATACATTTTTACAATCCTAATTATACTAGAAAATTATTTGAAAAAATAAAATTATTTTTAAAACTATTTATCTAATTATTATTAATTAAAAACTATTTTTACTTATTTAATAATAGACTAAAATACAAGAAAATATGAAACAAAGCTAGAAAAATAAAATTTTGACTTAGAAAAATCTAAAATAACAAAATAGAATTTTCAAAACTATTTTTGTATTTTTCGATTATTTTCTATTTTCTAGGAATTAAAACTATTAAAACTAATTAAATTACTTAAAATACAAATTTAACTAAGAAAAATCTAGAAAAATATTTTTTGGTTTTTATATTTATCTTAACTTAGTAAAATGAAAATTATTTTTTGAACATTTTCTTAATTAATTGGATTAAAATCTATTTAAAAATGCTTAAAACTAATTTAAATTAAGAAAATAGCAAACCAACTTAGAAAATCTGAAAAATTCAAGATAGGCTTAAAATAATATTAGGAATCTAGGAAAATGGAAAACAGGTGGTTATGTGGGGATTATGCATCCATACAAGTGCTTATTGAAATAAGCACTTGAATAAGCCAAGAAGCACCAAAGAGCACCAAACCGAGACGAAGCAACAATAAGCTAAAATTACCAAAATACAACAAGAAACAAAGAAGACTTAACCTCGGATTGGCAAATTACACAGATTTGGTGTTTTAGCTAATGAGCTAAAAAGTGTGAGGGTACCGTGTTTAAGCGGAAGAATAAGCACTTGATTAAGCTAGAAACTAAAAAGCAAATGTGGGAACCTCAAGACAACCTGGCTAGCTATGTCTCAACCAAAATCCGGACCTTAGTGAGCTAAGATGAGCTCAGGCAGAGTCTGCAAGAACCTGCACAACACTGCAGCTTCAACACTGCTGGCACGTGGCACTTAAGCCCTTCTTGACAAGCATTTTGAAGCTTAAATAAAATTGACAAAAATCCACAAAAGCGATAACAAGAAAGTAGACCGACTTAAGTTTAAAAACCCAAAGTTTCATGTGATTTGACCCAGAAATGAGCTCATGAAAAATCTCTCTAGATTGGCTTAAAACTGATTTTCACTATTTTGACTTTTGAAGAAAAAATGAATTGTTGACTTAAATGAGTTTTGATTCAAAATGGTGGACAGATAATGATGTTATAAGATAAATTAAACCTAGTGCAAGCTATATCTATGAGTTTTGAACATAAAACAAGACTTTGGCTTTTGAAAATTATAACAAGCAAGCGCTTAAGTCATTTGAAGATGGATTTTGACTTTTGAGCTTTTGTATGCACAAGCATCTTGACTCAAATGAGTCAACTAGAACTACACAAACATAAGACTACAATATCCTACCACCGAGCAATCCTCTAATACGATAATGCAATTAAACCAAACACCTATAACCAACTGATAAGCAAGTTAAACTACTCAAACTACTGGACTGACTTAAACCATTGATCCAACTAAGCTTAACTATCCTAAACACAACTTAATAAACAAGTAAAAACAGTTTATGACTATAAATACCAATACCAACAAAATATGCAAACTGACTTGAAAAGTGAAAATGAGATTAATACTCACAGGTGTCCAGCTAGTGTTGCAGACTAAACCAAACCCAAAAATAATCTAACCTAGTCTATTTCAACCCATTACCAGCACTGCATCTTCCATTATCCATTACCAAACCCCATTGAGCTCCAGTTGACTTTTATTGACCATATGACAAAATTGTTTGAAAATGATTTTTAAGCTTACAAAAAGCTGTAAATAGCTTATATAAGCTTAGTTGAGTTTAGAAATATACTTCTAAGAGCTTATGCATAAGAGTTGTAAACTGAAAATTTCAACAGTTAGCTTAAAACTTGAAACTTATAATAGAACTTGGAATTACTTATTCAAAACACATTACACTGAAAGTTTTACTTAAATGGGATACATAGAAACTGGAATTACATCATTTTGATTAAACTACAACATTTATTTAAAAAAAAAACGACATTAAGGAAAAATATAAAACTAACTACTTCCCTTCCTCCTCTTCTCTTGCCTCTTTTTATATTCCAAACTTCTTCCCACTTGTTTCTGATTTGATCCCACCATCTTTCTAGGCCATTGGATGCTTTGAGTGAATTTTGGCCATTGGATTGATTTTTGGCGCCAACAAGTGGTATTAGCAGTTGAGGGGTTGAGTGAGGTGAGGAGGGGGCATTAATTGTATTTTGTTGTTTAGGTGAGGTGGAGGGGACATGGAGGTGAAGAGGTGAGCTGGGATGGGATTGAGTGATTTCGGGAAGCGGTGAAGAGGACAAGAAAAAGGCGCCAAGGTGGATTGTTTGACCATGTTTGGTAGCCTAATAATACAAAAGGGGTCCAAATTGACAGGTCCAATTGGTATGGCGGGGTCACAATTGGTATTTGACAAGGCAGGTATGAAAGGGTTTAAATGACAAGGACTTGTGTTGTAATTTCGAAATTTCAAGGACCAAGGCGCCAATTCATCAAAGATGTTTCAAGGGACCAAAAGTGACAAGCTCCAATAGTATAAGGACCAAACTTGACAATTTCCAATTTCAAGGACCATTTTGCCACTTTTCAAAGTTGAAGGACCTTTTCCGCCATTTGACTAAAGATTCATTAAAGGACCGTTTTGACAATTTAAAATATTTCGGGGACCTTGAATGATATTTTCTTTATTTTGATATACCAGGGACTGTTTTCGATAACTTTTGAAACTTGGGGACTAAAGCGCCAATTTTGCAAACTTGATCGTTTTCATCGATTTTGATATTTTGCATTTAAAACACATAAAACACTGATTTGTGATATTTTCATCATTTTGATTCATTTTTGAGTGTTTTCAGATTATTTTGCAGTCTAGATAGTACAAAAATGATGAGTATTTAGACACTCATCACTGTCAATTGAAGCATATGGTTCCTCACTGATCTCAAAACTATTGGTTGTTCGCCACTTTATTTTTCACATACACCAAAAGAATCAGATGACTTCATATAGACCGCGAATCCCAATGCCCCACAAGCAAGTTTTGATATGTTTTATGCTTCCCCAAAGAACAATGTAGCCAAAATCTCAATATAAGGATGTTGACAGTGAAGGAAACATTTGAAAATGATATGATAAAGTTTTGTTTTTCGCTTTCGTCGGGACTGTTGGAACAAAAAAACAAGTAGCTCAAAGGTTTAATTTAAAAGATTCCAGAATTCATCTAAAATACAGGGTTGAAGACGACGATCTGATAATAACTGCTTGTGATACCGACTTAAGCAATCATATAATGTCATTTTCTGATACTACAGATGGTAACTGAATTTATTTGGTCTATATTATAAATGCCTTTGTGATGTTATCTTTATTTACCTTCACCTCTTATCACATGCTTACTACATGAAGTGGGTCATGGGTTATTCGGTTATTTGTTTGATCGAGATTTCTACCTAAGGTTAACCATCTTGAGATGTGTCTCAAACAATCTTATAAATGGGATCTCGCTTAAGTATCTATTAATAATTATTAAATGTATATTTAACTTCTGAGGACATTCATGCAGTAAGATTCTTCAATTTCCAAGTGCTACTTTTTTTTTTTTTTTTTTTTTTTTTTTTTAATTATTGCTTATTTCTTAATCGTAAAACTAATTGTTGGAAATTTGTTAAAACTGTTATTAGTTCATAAGTTTATTGATTCGTGATATGCAATATAATGCGAACAGTTCATATTTTTGGTCCTGTATTGAAATTAGAATGCATGTTGTTATTATTGTTGTTGTAATTAGTTGATTATGGGGTGAGGAAATTTCATTTGATTAGTTTAGTCGGACGAGAGTACATAGAGCATTCTTGCTATAGCATGGTTCAGCTCGTAGTTACAATGAGAGATACATGGTTGGTCTGATAGTGATTCAGGTTACAGGCTTTGTCTGGGATACTGGTTTTGTCGACTTTTGATGAAATATTACTTGCTTATCTTAGCATGCCCAGTGGAAGTCTCATTGGGTCACTTATAAGATGCAACTCTTAACATTCTACTTTAGATGTCAATCTCTAATTTCTGCACCTCTTTAACAAAGTAAGATTCTATGAAAAATTGACAGAAGTAACTGCTTCCACTTGACTATGAGTGCATAGATACCGAGTGCAGGAAGGTGAATTAATCCCACTCCAAGATACCTGCAACAAGTAATTGATTTCCTGAGTTACAACATCTGAATACATATTGGCTTTATTTTAGGAGTGTTAACACAATGATCTATTAACAACATTCTAAAAAAAGGTTAAAAAGGTGGTTGGGGCATGTATTGTCCCCTTAGGTATTGGATGTGGTACTGTAAAGTTTATACAAGGTTCTCACTTTACACCTATGGTATATAACGTTTTAATCCAAAGAATCATACCAGATGGGAGAATATGGAGATGATAAGTCTAGCAAGATATATGGCCACCTGCAATAACATGAACCAGGTATATGTTAATTACTTTGATCAGTGAGTAGAATGAGTTAGATAAAAGGGGAGCGGGTCAAATGGGTAACAAGTGATGATTGACAATCGATAACTTTAGTTCCAAAAACTGTGAGAAAGTTACAATTTTAATGAGACATCATAAACAGTTTATTGCAACTTCAAGAGGCCTAACTCAATCTCTTTAAACACCTACAGAAGTGAGAACCCTATGCAAGCTGATGTAACTTTTTGATATGTAGATACCTTCTATTTTTCCAGAATCCTACAAGTGAGAACCTTCTTGTGCAAGTTGATGTAAATTTTTTTATCAAATGAATCATATCAAAGGAATCATAGCAAAATATCATATCAAAGGAATCATAGCAAAGGATCATATCAAAGGAATCATATCAAAGTCAAGGATCGAGAAGTTATGAGAAACCTTTACTGAGAAAAGGTAGAATATTTGTACCTTAAACCGCAAATTAAACCATATCAGAAACACAAGGATCGGAAGTTACTCCTTCTTCAGCGAATCTACATGAATTAATGATCATCTTATTATTTAAGAACCATTTCATAAGTTATCACTGATTCAGTACTGATTGTTGTTCAAATTGACATATTCAAGTTTTCTTGCTACTTATAGTAACTTCCCATATTTAGTAACTTTCCAAATTTAGCAAGTTTCCAGAATTAGTAACTTTTGATTACAATTCATAATTAATCAACTTAGGGTTTCGTTATTGAAATTTGGTTAACATATGACCAATTATATCACAATTATCACTTACGTACATTTTAGAGTCTTATGAGCTTACATGTTATGAATATCATAACACCTCAAATGTTATGAATATCACAAAAACTTATCTTCTTAACAGATTTTTGATTTTAGTATACTTTAGCCTTCACTTTACGAACTTTCAAACCACATCTATACTCCAATCCATAAGCTATAATAATTTATGCATGTTTCTATATGTCTTATGAGCTTACATGAATTTTTCCAGAATTTATTATTAAGTGCAACCACCATTTCAAATATTGTTTATCCAAACATGCCCAAAAAGTTAACTGCAGGTACATCCCGAAAGTTTACATTTATTAGACCCACTTGAACACTTCAGAAAAATCCACAAAAACTCCAGGAAGGCACAACTATCTTAAATATCATCCATGTAAAAGGAGAGCTCTTAACTCCCTGTGGTTTGAAAATGAGAAATAAAAAACGTCGACCATTTTTAAGTTCCCAGAATTCAGATTTGACACATGATCCCATAAAATTCACACATATGACCAATACAACTCCAATTCACTCCAACCAATTGGAAAACTTAAATAAGACCTTAAATTAGGTTTACAAGCAAAAATACAGAATTAACTACTTATGAAACTCAAGCTATGGTGCATACAAATTCATATTTCAAAACAGTCCCGTCCAAAAACCCGTTTAAGACCATCATATCACATGTTTACTTATCTTTGTCGATCGATGCGTATAACGTGTTCGGGTCAAAGGAACTTCCTTTTAAATCGAGCAAGTTTTTCAACACCCTAGGCGAATGAACCTAATCGTTGTAGTGTAGTATTGGGTAAGCCCCGGGTATTGATATCGTTCTCTGGGGAATAGGAATGCTAGTGAGAAGTGTACTACGCTAAGGTTGAGGTTGAGGAAGATTATTTTATCTTTTATATTTTTAGAAAGCTAAGGGTAAAATCTCGGGGTTTGGATTTGGGGTTTGGTACTTCTACCGATTACTCTACTATCTAATTATCTAAACTATGGGTAGTCTTATGTCTATTGATGTGGGCTCGTATGATGATTAAAAATGTGTCTACCTAGATACTATTACTCCCTGGTTATCTTTTATTGGTGGTTGAATTGTCACGTCCTTATTCTTAACGCGTTGTGTTTTCTAAGGTCGTAGGGTATGCGTTTTTCCCTAACTCTTTGAGACTACCTTAAGGTTATTGCCTACGAGATCTCTAGGTTTCATAAACTAACTATAAGGTTATCTTTGGATGTTTAGCCTACAATTCCGCTACGTGATTCATAAGCTAAGGTTCACAAAGATTACTCAAGCATTCAAACACAACGATTGCCTAATGCACTTGATGAGTGTCTAAATACTCATCATTTTTGTACAAAATAAACTGCAAAATAATCTGAAAACACTCAGAAACACATCAAAGTGATCAAAATATCACAAATCAGTGTTTTATGTGTTTTAAATGCAAAATATCAAAATCGATGAAAACATATCAAATTTGCAAAATTGCGCTTTAGTCCCCAAGTTTCAAAATTGTCAAAATAGTCCCCGAGCCAAAATTTCAAAGAAAAATCATCAAAGGTCCTTTTAAATCATAACTTGTCAAATTTGGTCCTTTGGTGAAAATGTAAAAGTTTTGAGAAAATTACAAATTGGTCCCTCAACTTTGAAAATTGGCAGAATTGGTCCCTGGAAAATGTGAAAATGGCAACTTTGGTCCTTGTAGTGTCAACACTTGTCAATTTCAGTCCATAAAACACCTTTGCAAAATTACAGGTTTAGTCCCTTGGTTTTGTGGAAATTGCACATATAGTCCTTGTGTTGTTACTTAGCCATATGGACCCTTTTATCACTTTGGCCCAATCATTGGCCCAATCCATCCTCAACCCGTTTTAAACCCGAATCCAACCCAACCCTTTATTATATATCCGTCAAACCATTTGACCACTGCTTTCTCTCTCCTTCACGTGATAACCTTCACCATCATTTCCCCCCAACCTTCTGATAACACTCCACCTCCACTCCATCATCATCCCTACAACCCCCTCCAAACAGAAGAAGCCAAGTAAACATTTAATGCACTTGTGCACCTAACACTCAAGCCTTAGCTGTAAAACTAAAATTGGCGCCAAAAAGCAATTGAATGGCCAAGATTGATTTGAGTGATCCAATGGTTATTTTTACTAGTGGGATTTGTCCAGAGGAGAGAGATAGACAGTTTGGGATGTATAAAAAGCCAAGAGAAGCATCAAAGAAGGAGTTAGCTTTTATTTTTTTAGCAATGAATGTCGTTTTATAAGCTCTTTAGTCTAAATTAGATTTACATTTGTATTTTCAAGTTCTGTTGTACTCAAGTAAACTCTTTTCAGTGTATTTTAACTTGATTCAAGTAATAATTTCAGTTTATGTTCAAATTCCATCTTTATTGTTAACTGTTGAAATCTTAAATTTAAAACTCACTTGTTTAAGCTTGTAGCAATTCAATTTCAACTTCAAATAAGTTCATATAAGCTCATAAAAGCTTTCAATAAGCTCACAACTCAGTTTCATTCACTTTTCAACTTGGGTCAACAAAAGTCAACATGGGTGGAAATTGATACAGAAAGGAAATGGGTTGAATAGTAGCTATTTGGATTGGTTCAGTAGCTGATTTGGGTTGATTTGAGCTAGATTGGATTAGGAATAGAGGTGATAGGTTAGTTGTTCTAGTTTCATCATTTTGGCAAGCCACAGTGGCTAAGGATCCTTGTAAGTTCATAACTGCTTTTGCTCATTTAATGTGTTTGAATCTGTTCATTAGTTGTTATTGTCACTGTTTGATTGATGTTTGATGTTTGTTTAGTTTAATTTGCTCATAATCTATTTCTAGTTCTCATTACAGTAGCATAAATAGTGTTTGGTTTAGCTGATATTAGTGTGCTAGAGGATAGTAGATCTGTGGTTAGTGTTTGATACTTGCTGAAATAGGTTATTGGAAGTCATTTGAGGTCTTGTTGATTGCAGTTTAGATCAAATAGTCAAATCAAGCTTGAATCTGATCTAGCTTCATTTCATCAAAATCGATTGGTTTCATTAGTTACAGTTTGGTTCAAAATTGCTAGATCTAACTTTTGATTATCATCAGTGGTCTTAAAACATCTTAATCAGTCCATTAGATTAGATCAAAACTCAGTTTGGTCAAAGTTTATGAGTATTCTTCAAATAGTCAAAATCTGTCAAATAACATTTTTCAACAAACTTTGTGCATCAAATTTCTAATTCATTTCTGTGATTCAGTGTTTGAAACTTTGGATATTAAAACTTCAACTGGTTCTCTATCTTATTAGCATTTTTGTGAATTTTTTCAAATATTGCATAAGCTTCAAACAAGCTCCTCTTTTGGACAAAAGTGCCCTGCTCCTGTCTCAGCATACACTGAGCTTTTTCTCAGTTTGTGCAGCTAGTGCACAGGGCTCAAAAGAGCTTTTCATGGTTTGCTTTTTGGTACAATTAATCTCAGCCAGGTCTACTTTAGGTTGCAATTGGTGATTTTCATTTTGAGCTTAATTTGAAGCTTGTGCTTGTATCAAAAGAGGACACCTAAATCTGTCATTAGCTTATTAGTTCATATCATCAAAACTGTTGTATCCTGTGAATCAGTGGTTATAACTTGTTGTTTTTAGTTGAATTAGGGTACATTTTGCATATTTGAGCTTCTGTAATAGATTGGTGCTTGTTGTGTCACTGTAGCTTATTTTAGTGCTTATTCCAATAAGCACTTGAAAAGCAGTTTCTGATTTCTACACACAAGTGCCTTTTTTTCCAATTTTCTCATATTCCTAATATCAATTTAGACTTTTCCTAAAATTTTCAGATTTTTCTAAGTTGTTTTGCTATTTTTCCTAATTTAAATTAGTTTTTAATCATTTTTAATTAGCTTTTAATATAAAAAATTCAGAAAAGGTTCAAAAAAATAATTTTTCAATTTTATCAGGTTTAGATAAATATAAAAAGTGAAAAAAGTAATTTTCCAGATTTTTCATAGTTTATTTGGTAATTTTTAGTAATTTAATTAGTTTTAAATAGTTTAAAATTCATAAAAAATAGAAAAATAATCAGAAAAATACAAAAATAGTTTTGAAAATTCTAGTTTGATATTTTAGACTTTTCCATTTCATAATTTTATTTTTCTAGCTTTGTTTCCTCATTTCTTGTATTTTAGGTAATTATTAAATAGTTAAAAATAGTTTTTAATTAATAATAATTAGATAATTAGTGATAAAAATAGTTTTCTTTTTCTAAAAAGTTTCTTTTATCATTAGGATTGTAAAAATGTATTTTTCATATTTTTAGGGTTAATATTGTTTAAGTTTCACTTTTTAATTTGTACGTCGCGTAGATTTTTAATTCAGTTTTATAAAAACATAAAAACAAAAACATCATTGTAAAAATAGTGATAGCGTTTATTTAATAGATTTTATCTTTTAACTTTCTTTAATTTGCATTTAAGTCGTTTTAATTTGTTGGCATTTTCCGTAGTTATAATCATAATCAAATCCTTTTTAGTTCAAACTCCTCGATCATCGTGACGTTTGATAATTCATCGCATAGCTCATTGGGACATAACGACCGGGAAACACCATACTCCTCAGATCTTCATTGATTTCGTGCTTAAGTCGTTTTAAGTTTCTTGCTTGCGTGAGAGAACTTGACGGTTTCTTGTGGATCAAATTTTAAGCGCCACGCCGGGAGTCAGGCTATTTGTCTTACGTCTAGCAGATTAGTTGTTTGAATCCTCACTCATTTGTTTATATCATCCATCTATCCATCTATATATATATCCATATTTTCTTCTAAAAATCCAAAACCCAAAACATCCAAAACGTATAAAACACAAAAATATTTTTCCTTTTGTTTCTATATATGTATCAAATAATAAAATACAAAAGATTCGCTGCTTTCTTTAATAATAACAACTTAAAAGATTACCACCGAAAACCAAGGCAAAGCACTACCTAACTGGGGTGCGACCATAATAAGTTCGAACTAAAGATTTAAAACTTGCCTTTGTGTCCTTGTGATTGGTGTACCGTTTTCAAAGAAGCCATTCATCTTGGATTATTGGTTAAGTTCACTGTTGTTTTGCCTCGATTTTGTGTTAATTGACTTTGTTGTGATATCGACGTTTCAGAACCAAAAAAACCCAAAAGATTCTCCTCACCCCATTTTTATAAAACGTCTTCATAATTCTCATTCTCATCTGAAAGATTTTCATAATTCCCATTTCTCTTCTTAACTCTGAGATCCTTTAGAGTTATCTCTAGTGCATGCGCACTCGTTCTTCTAGATCATTGAGTCCTTTGCGTGATCTAGCGAAATTCCAAGAAGACGTTCTCGTGAGCGTCTTTGCCCAAATAGTCGAACCCGAGATTCGTACTATTTCAAGCAACACCATGGCGATTTAACGTATTATGGCGGAAATGCTCCAGCACCCACCGAGGGTTATGGAGATGCCATTGTTTTACCCGTAATCAACTCGATCACTTTGAATTGAAGACACATTTGATCCAACTTGTGTCTACAAATCAATTCCGCTGGTCGATCGAGAAGACCCGTATGCACACATCCGTTGGTTTAACAAGTTGACTTCAACTATCAATTTCAAGGATGTGCCACAAAAGTCATCAAGTTGATGCTTTTTCCATTCTCTCTTGAGGGACAACCGGATTTGGTCGAAAAAGAACCCCTCGATCTATCGAAACTTGGGAGGATCTTGTTCAAAAGTTTGTGAATTATTTCTTTCCTCCATCAAAGACGACTAATCTTAAAATGAAATTTCGGATTTCGTCAAAATTTCAATGAAAATTTTGGAGAGGCATGGGAGAGATTCAAAGATCTCCTCGGAAATGCCCCATCATGAATTCACGAGCTTCAACAAGTCAATATCTTTTACAATGGGTTGAACGGTAATGATCAAGATTCCTTGAATGCAGCAGCAGCGGCAATATCTTGAATCGTAAACCTAAAGATGTGATTGAGATTTGCGAGCAAAATCAAAAGTTCCTATTTCTCGCAACAAAGTCAATGTTCGAACACTCGCTTCTTCATCCGGTAACTCTTCCGAGTTAGCCGCTCAGTTAGCCGCTCTAACGGACATCATCCATTGTATGATAAAAGAGGTTAAGGAAATCAAAAGCGAAATTCATAAGCCCGAGCTACCAAAGCCGTAAACAAGGTGTGTGAAACTTGTAGTGGTCCACACGCGTATTATGATTGTCAAGCAACCGATGCTTCCTTTTACCAAGCTCCGTAGCTTCGTAAACCACAATCAATACCGACCACAGGTGATCCTCATTACTGCACCTAACGGTATGACACCACCGGTTTTCCTCCTGCAAAACCATGGCAATCAAAATCGCTTTGTTCGAATCAAGGACAAAATTTCAATCAAAACCGAACAATTTCAACCAACCTCAACCATATCAAGCTCCTAATCATCAAAGTTATCAACCACCTCCTCAAGCTCCCATGCCAAATGACTTCATGAAAATGACCGAGTCAAACATGCGTTCTATGCAAACTCAAATCAATAACATGAGAGTTGAGCTTAAAAGGAAATTGATACCACAATGTCTCGGCAGACAAATGAGTTAAAGAATATGATGAGCGGTTTCATGAACATGAATATGAACAAAGCTTCACCATCTTCCGGAGGACTCCTGTGCAATACTATTCCTAATCCCAATGTTTGAGTTGAAAGCCGTCACCACTGTAGTGGTAAGACGCACAATGGACCTAAGACTCCAATGCCCCTCCTCCTGTGGCATTTAGTCAAGTTACCAAGGAGACAACGGACAAGGTGCATTATTCAAGCCCACGGCATCGCACACGTCCCACCTTCGGTAGTCAAGCTTCAAGTCCGAACCCGATGTTCAAGAAAATCTTGAGCCGAAAACACTTCCATCCCGGCTCAAAAGTCTAGTCGACTTCCATACCCATCAAGAATGAATGATGAGAAGCTCAAAGACAAAACAAAGAGCAAATGGAAAATTTTTCCAAATCTTCAATGAGCTTCACTTTGATATAAGCTTCGTTGATGCTCTCGTTCTAATGCCTAAATTTGCATCTACGCTAAAGGCTTACTCACCAACAAAGATAAGCTATCGAGATGGCTAAAACTCCTCTAAATGAGCAATGCTCACCGCCATTCTTAATAAGCTTCCCGAAAGCTTGAAGACCCCGGCCGGTTTATAATCCCGTGTGATTTCTTGGGATGTTTCAATGCTCATGCTTGGCGATCTTGGCGCTAGCATTAACCTCATGCCACTCTCGGTATGGAAGAAACCGTCTCTTCCCGAACTTTCATCCACTCGTATGACACTCGAGCTAGCGGATCGCACTGTAACTCGTCCACTTGGAATAGCCGAGGATGTCGTGATGAAAGTGGGAAAGTTTCACTTTCATGCCGACTTTGTTGTAGTAGACTTGATGCGGATCCTAGAGTTCCCTCATCTTGGGAGAGCTTTCTTGAGAACAGTCGTGCTCGATTGATGTGTTTGTCAAGAGTTGACCATACGGGTTGACAACGAAGAGCTCACATTGAATATCAACGAACTCTAAACCTCAGACAAACAGTGTTGCCACAATTGATCAAAAATCGAAGAATCAATGCAACACTCTCAAATTTCGAGGTTAAGAGTGTTCACCAAAACGTCTTGAGCTCAAAGCTTTGAAAATTACCCCGGTTCAAGCAAATGGTTTGAAAGTCGTACTGTGGAAGTCAAGAGTGTTCTTGATGATGACGATGATCTAGAATCGGAGACTTCATCGGAAGTGGTGGAAACTGCTAGCTCTAAGAGCACACCACTTGTCCCACCTCCGAGATCGCTTTGTCGCATCGAGTTTGTTAACTCGTGGATGAAACCAAACTCTCTTGCTTTCATCCGAGTTGGATGATGATGTTTGTGATCCAATGGGAGACATTCTTCCCATTGATGAATTACTCAAAATGATCCATCATCCTCTAGTCTTATTCCCGACTCTTCCATCCCTTCTCTCACTCCTCGATGAGGAAGATTACAACTTTGGAATGAAGTCGATGCATTTCTTAGTGATGAATCAATTCCAACGAGAATTGATAACACTTACCTTGATCCGGAGGAGACATCCTTTTTCGGAAAGTTTGTTGATTGAAGAACCATTTCCCACCCTCCTCCCGGACATCTTCTTGCCAATCACCATCTAAGCTTCAAGTTTAAGCTTAAAGATGTCAAACCGGTTATTTGCTTCTCTCTTGAGGAATGGACTTGCATTCTCATGTACGTCTTTATTCCATTCTTCACAGATGGTGTGGTTGCTCTTTCCTTTTCTCTTTCGGAATGAGGACACCATCTTTGACCCCGTATCATCCCTTATAGTTTCTACTATTAAACAATACCGCGGTTATATCTCGTCGGTGTGGAACTTTCGATGTTCATATGTTCATTAACATTGTGAACGAAAGTCCGATCGAGATTGGTTTTCCACGTTACTTTCCCCATGAACAAATGAATTGGGTCGAGTCAAGCTAGCGACTCGGGAATCAAAAAGATAGCATGCCATATGGGTTTTCACCCATATTTATGTCTTCTCACCTCTTTCTACCACCCTAGTGTGGGGGTTGCCACATGTTTCATAAAAAAAAAAAAAAAAAAAAAAAAAAATCTTCTTTCTAAATAATGGCCGTAGTATTTCCCTTTTCGTTCTTTGTTTCGGCATAACCGCTAGGTACTTTGAATATTGAGGGCAATATTCATTTCTAAGTGTGGGGAATTCTCACGAATTTTATCATATAATTACACCAATTCCCCGCTTTGGCCAAAATTTTTTTGGAGTAAGTGTTTTACACTTACTCAATTGGTTATCGATCCGCCATGTCTCAGAAGACAAAAGGATTGGCTAATCCAGAGCAAACGGCTCTTGGTAAAGATATCTCAAATCCGTTGACGGCTTGCAATTTGCCCAAAATTGTATGGTATTCACCACCATATCCTAAAAGTGAAGAGTTGGCTAGCCCGCAAGTTTATGGCTTGTGGTAAAGGCGATGGAAAAACCATAATTGGTAATCACTCACCAAAGATAATATTGATAATTTATCTAAGAGTTGGCTAGTCCAGAGCAAACGGCTCTTGGTAAAGACAAAATCAAATCCGTTGAAAGTCGGTGGTTTGCTCAAAATCACATGGTTATCGGTGTACCATGGTTCTTACTTGAACTGAAACATTTGGCTACTCCGAGTAATGGCTTTTGGTAAAGAGTTTAAAATCCATTATGTTTTCTCAAATCATAGCTAGGGACTAGCAATATCTCGATGTGGGGATTGATGAGTGTCTAAATACTCATCATTTTTGTACAAAATAAACCGCAAAATCATCGAAAACACTCGAAACACATCAAAATGATCAAAATATCACAAATCGGTGTTTTATGTGTTTTAAATGCAAAATATCAAAATCGGATGAAAACATATCAAATTTGCAAAATTGCGCTTTAGTCCCCAAGTTTCAAAAATTGTCAAAAATAGTCCCTGAGCCAAAATTTCAAAAGAAAAATCATCAAAGGTCCTTTTTAAATCATAACTTGTCAAATTTGGTCCTTTGGTGAAAAATGTAAAAGTTTTGAGAAAATTACAAATTGGTCCCTCAACTTTGAAAATTGGCAGAATTGGTCCCTGGAAAATGTGAAAATGGCAACTTTGGTCCTTGTAGTGTCAACACTTGTCAATTTCAGTCCATAAAACACCTTTGCAAAATTACAGGTTTAGTCCCTTGGTTTTGTGGAAATTGCACATATAGTCCTTGTGTTGTTACTTAGCCATATGGACCCTTTTATCACTTTGGCCCAACTGTTGGCCCAATCCATCCCTCAACCCGTTTTTAACCCGAATCCAACCCAACCCCTTTATTATATATCCGGTCAAACCATTTGACCCGCCTGTTTCCCTCTCTCCTTCACGTGATAACCTTCACCATCATTTCCCCCCCTGCAACCTTCTGATAACACTCCACCTCCACTCCATCATCATCCCTACAACCCCCTCCAAACAGAAGAAGCCAAGTAAACATTTAATGCACTTGTGCACCTAACACTCAAGCCTTAGCTGTAAAACTAAAATTGGCGCCAAAAAGCAATTGAATGGCCAAGATTGATTTGAGTGATCCAATGGTTATTTTACTAGTGGGATTTGTCCGGAGGAGAGATAGACAGTTTGGGATGTATAAAAAGCCAAGAGAAGCATCAAAGAAGGAGTTAGCTTTTATTTTTTAGCAATGAATGTCGTTTTATAAGCTCTTTAGTCTAAATTAGATTTACATTTGTATTTTCAAGTTCATTGTACTCAAGTAAACTCTTTTCGGTGTATTTTAACTTGATTCAAGTAATAATTTCAGTTTATGTTCAAATTCCATCTTTATTGTTAACTGTTGAAATCTTAAATTTAAAACTCACTTGTTTAAGCTTGTAGCAATTCAATTGCAACTTCAAATAAGTTCATATAAGCTCATAAAAGCTTTCAATAAGCTCACAACTCAGTTTCATTCACTTTTCAACTTGGGTCAACAAAAGTCAACATGGGTGGAAATTGATACAGAAAGGAAATGGGTTGAATAGTAGCTATTTGGATTGGTTCAGTAGCTGATTTGGGTTGATTTGAGCTAGATTGGATTAGGAATAGAGGGTGATAGGTTAGTTGTTCTAGTTTCATCATTTTGGCAAGCCACAGTGGCTAAGGATCCTTGTAAGTTCATAATCTGTTTTTGCTCATTTAATCTGTGTTTGAATCTGTTCATTAGTTGTTATTGTCACTGTTTGATTGATGTTTGATGTTTGTTTAGTTTAATTTGCTCATAATCTATTTCTAGTTCTCATTACAGTAGCATAAATAGTGTTTGGTTTAGCTGATATTAGTGTGCTAGAGGATAGTAGATCTGTGGTTAGTGTTTGATACTTGCTGAAATAGGTTATTGGAAGTCATTTGAGGTCTTGTTGATTGCGCTTTAGATCAAATAGTCAAATCAAGCTTGAATCGATCTAGCTTCATTTACATCAAAATCGCTTGGTTTCATTAGTTACGCTTTGGTTCAAAATTGCTAGATCTAACTTTTGATTATCATCAGTGGTCTTAAAACATCTTAATCAGTCCATTAGATTAGATCAAAACTCAGTTTGGTCAAAGTTTATGAGTATTCTTCAAATAGTCAAAATCAGTCAAATAACATTTTTCAACAAACTTTGTGCATCAAATTTCTAATTCATTTCTGTGATTCAGTGTTTGAAACTTTGGATATTAAAACTTCAACTGGTTCTCTATCTTATTAGCATTTTTGTGAATTTTTCAAATATTGCATAAGCTTCAAACAAGCTCCTCTTTTGGACAAAAGTGCCTGCTCTGTCTCAAAGATACACCGAGCTTTTTCTCGCCAGCAAGTTTAGTGCCTGGGCTCAAAAGAGCTTTTCATGGTTTGCTTTTTGGTACAATTAATCTCACCAGTCTACTTTAGGTTGCAATTGGTGATTTTCATTTTGAGCTTAATTTGAAGCTTGTGCTTGTATCAAAAGAGGACACCTAAATCTGTCATTAGCTTATTAGTTCATATCATCAAAACTGTTGTATCCTGTGAATCAGTGGTTATAACTTGTTGTTTTTAGTTGAATTAGGGTACATTTTGCATATTTGAGCTTCTGTAATAGATTGGTGCTTGTTGTGTCACTGTAGCTTATTTTAGTGTTTATTCCAATAAGCACTTGAAAAGCAGTTTCTGATTTCTACACACAAGTGCCTGTTTTTCCAATTTTCTCATATTCCTAATATCAATTTAGACTTTTCCTAAAATTTTCAGATTTTTCTAAGTTGTTTTGCTATTTTTCCTAATTTAAATTAGTTTTTAATCATTTTTAATTAGCTTTTAATATAAAAAATTCAGAAAAGGTTCAAAAAAATAATTTTTCAATTTTCTCAGGTTTAGATAAATATAAAAAGTGAAAAAAGTAATTTTCCAGATTTTTCATAGTTTATTTGGTAATTTTTAGTAATTTAATTAGTTTTAAATAGTTTAAAATTCATAAAAATAGAAAATAATCGAAAAATACAAAATAGTTTTGAAAATTCTAGTTTGATATTTTAGACTTTTCCATTTCATAATTTTATTTTTCTAGCTTTGTTTCCTCATTTCTTGTATTTTAGGTAATTATTAAATAGTTAAAATAGTTTTAATTAATAATAATTAGATAATTAGTGATAAAAATAGTTTTCTTTTTCTAAAAAGTTTCTTTTATCATTAGGATTGTAAAAATGTATTTTTCATATTTTTAGGGTTAATATTGTTTAAGTTTCACTTTTTAATTTGTACGTCGCGTAGATTTTTAATTCAGTTTTATAAAAACATAAAAACAAAAACATCATTGTAAAAATAGTGATAGCGTTTATTTAATAGATTTTATCTTTTTAACTTTCTTTAATTTGCATTTAAGTCGTTTTAATTTGTTGGCATTTTCCGTAGTTATAATCATAATCAAATCCTTTTTCCGTTCAAACTCCTCGATCACTGTACGTTTGATAATTCATCGCATAGCTCGCTGGGACATAACGACCCGGGGAAACACCATACTCCTCAGATCTTCATTGATTTCGTGCTTAAGCTGTTTTAAGTTTCTTGCTTGCGTGAGAGAACTTGACGGTTTTGCGCGGATCAGCACTCCTAAGCCAATTACAATTAAGATAAGAGACAACCAATAAATAATTAATAACTAGGTTTCATAGATCTAAGCAAACACACAATAAATTTAGCCGGACATGTTAAACACGCAAGCATACATACATTCAATCGAAGACATAATGAAATCAATGAAGTAAAACACTTATCTTGATGTAAAATAGGGTATGAGAACCCTAAGATACTGTCCAAACTGGACTATAATCGTTTTAGGTTTTTACTCCACAAGTCTCCCTCCTAAAATTATGAAAATTCGATTTCTATATATAGTTTTACATTCGCGACGGCGTCGCCTTATAGGTGGGACGCCGTTAGATCGCCGTTATTAGGGTTTCGTCTTGGCCAAGTAATAGTTGGGATGGCGTCACGTCTGATTCTAGATCTAGGCCGTCTGGGATGAAAAGTCTTCGTGACGCCTTTCCTCTTCAAAGCCTGACGCCGTCAGGTGTAATTTAGAAAAAAGTCTACTGAGCCGTCACAAATTTAATTACATATAGAGGGACGACGTCGCCCTTGGATTGTGACGCCGTCAGGTTCAAATTCAGCAGCTTGAGTGTCTTTGATCTTGACTTAGCCATTTTCTTCATATATTCATTCCTTTCGTCCAAATATGCATCATTCCAGCATTTTGCTTCCAAGAGACCTAAAAAGTGAAAAGGAACGAAATTAAGCAGTAACGGATATAAAAGTGGGCGATTAAGGGCTTAAATGACCCCTTAAAAGTGTACGTTTTAAATCCTTATCAAATATCCCTACACTTGGTATTTGCTTGTCCTCAAGCAAATGTGCTTTTGGCCAATCAAATATCCCTACACATTGGTTTAATATAATTCACAACAAGTAAAAGCATCGCAATAGTCATAACAAGCACGAAAATTATATACTAGCACCTCACAAGGGGTGTTTGGATTCTCTCATCTCTCGGGTGTATATGAAATATAGTAAATGGAAATGGAAGATAAACATTCATTACCGGTCATAGCACATAGATTACCATAGGCTTGAGACTAGATCAAACCTCCACCGCTTTGGCGTAAGCACCTAGGAACAACTATCTAAGAGGTCTTTAAAAGGGTTGTAATGTTAGGCTTACGGTAAGAAAACAAAGGGTTTGGTTGGATAGGCGATTTAGTGGTGGCAAGTCAAAAATCTTATGTTACAAGCATGAAAATAATGGCGTTGCTAAGCGAAGACTCGACTCTCTAAACTCTAGATAACTTTGAAACAAACAAACATAAATATAAATATAGATGTAGGATGGTAGCCCGTACGTTTTTTTTTCAACACTCTTTTTTTTCGATTTTTTTTGGGCATACACTTTTACTCTACCATCCTCTACGATAAAATCAAAATATAAGGGATTTATAGGAACATCCCTACACTTGAGTTTTTATTACTCTAACACTAATTTGACCCGAATTGAAAAGATCAAAACACTTGAAATACTTTATTACGTAAATAAAGGGAATTTGAATTTAACGTTCTTTCTCGTCACTCCATAAAATTTTACTTTACCCATGAGTCCCAATCGTCCCAAAACTGTGTACAAAAGATATGACTCGACTTAGCAACCATGTAAGTAACTAGATAATTGAACTAAGGGTTTAGTATGATAATAATAATGCACTAAAGGTGAGTGCATACAAGGTAGGCTAAAGCGATTTGGGTGTACATTTGGGGGTGGATTGTAAACAATGCTCTACATTGATATTCCGGAAAACTGAAACATCACGAGAACCGCGAAAAGGATAGGCTCTGAGGGGTTAACTAGGGGTATTGTGTACTAAAGATTAGTACATCGCAAGGGTATGGGGGAATTACTCGACCGATGTGGAAGAAGTAATTATAATACGGGTATCAAACAAGGGTTATCCTAATGCCTCTTATCATTTAGTTATTCCTAACTACACAAGTGTAGTCTCACTAGAAATCTCGGAATGTATCACAAAACAAGTTCAAGAATCTATTATACTACCGGTACACTCTCGAAACATTAAAGGTGAATGCTTTAATTCCTATAGATCTAGGGGCGAACCTCACATTTTGGGGTGGAATTTGAGTGGTAAAGGGTTTTTGTGCTAGTCATATAACTCCTATCCATGAGACGCTTTATTAAGACTAAAGTCCCACCCGTACATGTCATGAAAAAATTTAAATTTGGCGCTAAAACTGCCCTGACAAATATTTCTCATAGTTTATTACACAAATGAAATATGACAAGACAAATGATCAAGGATAAGCATAGTTTCAAAGTTCCGTTTATTCTCCTCCTACACTTAAACCGAACATTGTCCCCAATGTTCCCGAAAATAACAAAGTTATGATAATGGAAGGTAATTAAAGAGAAAGAAACTAGTACTCCCCTGATTAGCTCGGTAGGATCCGTGTGAAGTAGTGGTTAAACTCTTTCCCAAGAAGAATGTATGCGTGAAAAGCTTCATCCAATATTATGTTTCTTCTTCTTGATAAATAAAACCTGCACACTTTAAGAAAATAGACGAAACCTTCGCATAAAATCATCGATAAAACTATATATGACTCAACTACACTAGGATATAATGCTTGTGGAATGGATGTTTGCAGTTTTTCTGGAAAATTAAGACCTGAGAATTTCCACAAATTTATAATTAGCACAGAAACGAGAGAAAGTTTATAATATGTTTATGCTCCTCCTGACATCGTCAGGTTATAATCCTGACGCCGTCAGGTTATCCTGACAGAAACTGGTCTGCTGCGTTTTTCTGGAAAAATTCTGAAAAAATTACACCTTTAAAATCTGGAAAAATTTCTGCAAAACATCTATTATGACTCGATACAAGCATTTGACTCTAACAAACACACACATATATATCATTTCAATAATCGTAGTTCTCATGTTCACGTTCTTTTGAAAACGTGTGTAATCTTCCCTACACTTATCCTTTTTGTAAAATACTTTTATATGTAATTAAGACGAGGTTAAAGACAAAATAAAGCATTTTCACAAATTCAAACATGAGAACATACAATAATGAAAAGATATATGACACACAAACAAGCAAACAATTAAGCATGGGTTGCCTCCCACGAAGCGCTTTTCTTTATTTATGAGTCCTGTAGCTAGACTCGAAGTCATGCTCCTACGTGACTTTACTTCCGTCCTTCTTTTCTTTCACTAAGCCTTCATCATAAGGTTGTAGACGTTGTATGCTCATCGTGAATTCTCTTCCAACGTTGTCTATTATGATAACGGTTTCATTTTTTAGATTAGTTTCTTTCACAATATAGGGTCCAAACCATGTTGGCTTATTCCTTCCTCTTAATGCTTTTATTCATGATTTATACAAAAGCACCTTTTCTCCATTCAAAAATTCTCTAGGGTTCTTTTGAGGCTGTGGCATTGTCATGTATATATTTCATAATTTTTTATCACGTTTCCACAATGTCGCATTTAACCCTTGACCCATGAAATCTCTAAGCCCTCTTTCCCATTCATTAATTTTTTTCTTAACAGTATTATTGGAGACCTGTGAATTCTTATCATTTATCTTCTCCATAATCTTCAACGGGTATCTCGGAACAATAGGTATCCTAATGTGTCCTTTGCCACTTTTGAGTATCATGATACCCTCACCGCATTTGATGGTTGCCTTGGCGGTGGCCAGAAAAGGTGTTCCAAGAATTAACGACATGTTCTATCTTCCTCAATGTCTATGATCAAGAAGTTTACCGGATAGACAATTTTGGCCACCTCAATTAAGACATCCTCCGCTATTCCTACGGGGATAAACATATGTGTGATTTGCTAAGGAAAGTCTAAGATTGGTCTTGGTTGGCTCCTCCTTAGTCAACTTACTATAGACTGATAGCGGCATTATGTTTACATAGGATCCCTGATCGGCTAAGGCATTTATATTCTCGATGTCGCCTATGCTACATGGTATTACGAAGTTTCCTGAGATTTCTCGTTTTTTAGTTACTGGTTTTCTCAGAACCAACTCGTACATAGGTCCCATAGGCATGGTGTCATATTCTTCTTCCTTTATTTCACCTACGAGGGCTTTCCTAAAAACCTCATTGTACCTAAAGTTGTTCACTTGGTTAACAATTATTTTCTTATTGATCTCATGCTTAAGGTAGTATTCAATGATCTCAGGTTCATTATTAGTTTTAGCCTCATCCTTTTCCTTACTATCCTTATTGCTCTTAGTCTCCTTCTTCTCAACTGCTCCACCCTTATCGAAAATAATGAAAATGGCGTTAACAAACTAAGTGAGGGGAGGGTGATCATCGTTTCTCACTAACACCTTCTCGGGAACCTTCGTCTTAGTGTACTCTTTCACCAAGTTCATCATTTCCGTCATTTTTGCCTGCATTTCTTCCCTTTGCCTATAAACCCCTTTTTCAAATTTGGCTAATCTTTCCGAATGGGCTGCCATGTACTCTCTCATTTGTGCCTTGAAGCTTGGTGAGAGTGGAATTGGAGAGGTAGAACGGAAGCGTCATATGGAATTGGGATTTTGTTCACGGCTTGGTTATTCAGAGATAGGTGTTGGGTGATTGGCGGAGTTAAGGGCATTAGTCGTTGCTCGATGGAATGGTCCAGGTACTCTCTTTTGCCTCTCAATTAGATAGTCGATCCTTCTCTCAAGAGCACTAACTTACTCTTCAGTAATGTTGGAAGGCTCATGAGGAATTGATATGGCATTAACCATTCTTACGGGGGTTTCATGGGATTCACTCCAATTTTCGTAGCTTTGATTGGCAAGCTCTTCTATTATATCCCATGATTTTTCTGCGTTGAAATCGCTCAGCCTTCCACCAGCTGCTCGATCAATGGATCACTTGGTGAGGAAGTTGGCATGATCGTAAAATATTTGCACTTGAAGCCAAAGATCAATGCCATGATGAGGGACTTTATGGAGCAAGTTGTTAGGAATTAGAAATTCCAGGTATTAAAGAGTCGGTCACCTCAAGTATATGTAATCGTTAGAAAGCTCGTGGTCGTAGTTCTTTTATGTTAAGTAGTAATTAGTTTAGTAACACCGTGGAGGACGGACGGGTCTTTACCCATCAGTATGCACGATCCACACCCGATGTGTGGCGATTTATGTAAGACTATAAATACTCTCTACCTTCCAAGGTAGAGAGTTGGAGCTCATAATAATATCTTTCACTTTCTCTCACTAAGTTCCCTAAACCTCTAACTTTCTCTCTAGAATTCCACTTATCGCCACCTTGTTGTTATGGTTTGATGTGTATGTGAAAACTAATATCTTACAATTGGTATCAAGAGCCATGGTTAGATCATATCTTGCACATCTTTGGATTTCTAGTGGTTTTAGGTGGTTTTGAGTTTGAAAAAGTTTAGTGGTTTTGCATCATTTGGTTGATTTCTCGGGTTAAAGTTTGGATTTTGTTAGTACTTTTATGTTTAGAATCATCACAAGTGTGTAGTTTATCATTTGGTAGCTTAAATCATCTTGGTTGGGTTGTTTTGGATTGAAAAGTGATGTTTATGTGGTTTTTCATGCTAGCGACTTAACTCACGGATTAGTTTCTTCGTAGCGACTTGCTTTACAAATTTGTAGCGAGTTACGGTTCTAAACCTAGCGACTTAGATCTAGCGATTTACTGATGCAAGTAGTGGACTCTCCACTACGGGTAGCGACAGTGATAGCGACTTGGTGCAGAGCGAGTTGCTCTTTAGCGACTTGTATCTTTAGCGACTTGAGTGGCAATTGTGCCAAAATTTTGCTAGCGACTTGAGGCTTAGCGAGTTACTACTTAGCGACTTGCTTTTGTCTAGCGACTTGGGACTCTAGCGACTTAGTTGTGTAGCGAATTAAGTGTTAGCGACTTAGTGCATTATCTTCTAGCGACTTAGTGCATTATCTTCTAGCGACTTAGTGCATTATCTTCTAGCGACTTGAGTGATTGTTTACGGTTTCTCTTGATTTAGTAAAATCCGTGAAAGAATCTATTTCCGGTTTAATCATAGAGTTATAAAATCCCGTATAATCTGTTAACATGTCTACCAACGTTCCTACTATCATCTCCACTTGTTGCGAGGATGTACAAGCGGTGGCTCGGATACTCGCCCACCCATGCTTGACAGAATCGACTACGATTCTTGGGCTCAACGAATCGATTGTATTGCCTTGGAAAGGAAAATGGTGTCAACATTCTCAAATCCATTGATGAAGGACCATATCGAGTTGAGACGACTAGAGACATACTTGATACTAATGAAGATGGTACTCTGTTTTACGGAATGGACGGACCTAAGATGTATGATGAGCTTGATGATAAGGATAAAAGAGATTCGATGCGGATATCGTGGCTTCAAACATTGTTCTTCAAGGTCTTCCTAAAGACATCTACAAGTCGATCAATCATAACACCGATGCAAAGGCGGTTTGGGATAATGTTAAGATGCTTCTCTCAGTTGAAATTAACTATGGAAGACAGAGAATCCCACTCTATGACTAATTTGAGCACTTCAAGATGAAACCAGGATGAGAATGTCTATGAGTACTATGTGAGATTTCATAAGTTAGTGAATGACATGAGGAACATCGAATGACTATGCCTAACATTCAATTTGAACTCAAAATTTGTGAACAACATGAATCCCGAATGGCACAAGTTTGTCACCATTGTGAAGCTCACTAAAGGATTGAAGAATACAAACTATGAGCAACTCTATGCCTTCCTCCTTGAAATGAGAGACATGCTATGTTTGAAAATTTGATTCTCAATCGGTTCAAAACCAACCGAGGAGAGACAAGCTCGTCTAATGACTCAACGACTTTCTACTCGAACATCGGAATCACAACCAAAGCATCACAAGTCATACCCTTGGGTAATGGTAATCACAAACTCATCCACGATCCTATGTTCAAACAAGTCGATCTTGATGCTCACGTGGTAACTTCATTAATCAACTAGCTCTTCTCATTAGTCAAAACATGAATTCTCTCCACAAACCAACAACAACCTCGAGCGACATCTAACCCACACAATCAAGCCACTTGTTAAAGATGGAATCGAGGAAGAAATGGTAACCAAGGTCAAGCTAAGCCAATCAAATGTTATAACTGTGGTAGTGAAGGACACATTGCAAGGCGCACATCTCCAAAGCGTCCACGAATCTTGATTACTTGAGATAAGATCTCACGGCACAAGCTCGGGACAATGGTGCCTTTGGATGAAGAGAATTGTTGTTTTTCTTTGAGGGCAATGCTAAGACCTATGATGCGAGATGTGGATGAGCGACCTATTCGGAGATAGGTCACAATCATCGAATGCCTTTCAAGTCGTGATCGTGATGCATACGACTGATGTGGATGATGGACCTCGGCACACACAATTTTATGGCTAGCATTTCTCCAATGGCTTCTCCCAAGGTCTCTTCTTCACCACTAGTGGCCCATCCCATGACAAGCTCATCTCGGAGGTATTAAAACTATACGATGATCTTGATGTGCAACAGATGCATGACAAAGTACAATCAATCGAAACTATTGAATCAAATATTGAAAATATGGGTAATACCGATATTGTCCCATATGATCAATATGTGAAACAAAGTGAAAGTGACGTTGTACCAAGTGATGCATCTTCTGCGATCAACGATGACTATGTTTTGATGAATACACCGCATGTGCCCACGATGATTCTGTAATTTACGAACTAAATGCCTATAAAGAGCGTGTTGCTATTTATGAACAACGTGCTAAATTTGAGTTGACCACTCGTGAGCGGAAATGGATGACCAAGTGAGTACAATGAATTAGAAAAGTAAGTTTAGAGAAGTATTGAAACAAGAATTAAATTCCTTGCAAGAAAAACTTTCTAAAGCAATTAAGCAAAAACAAGAACTTCAAGAAAATGTGAAAATGCTTAAGCAAGAATTTAATGCAAAGGAATCAAAACTCTTGAGAGATTTTTCTAATCGAAAACTTTGAAAACAAACTTGAAAACAAGTTGTACATACAAGGAAACACCATTCAGATTTGCTCACATGGTCACTAAACATCGAGTCTTAAGCGATAAGCATAGCATTCCCCTTGTTGAGGAACCAAATCCAGAGGTAATTAAAAGGCTAGAAATGCTCATAAGGTGCTTTATGATGGTAATGAAATCCTTAAGCCTAGGCGAAACCTAGTTGCGTTGAGTGCCTTTGAGGAAGATAAGAAATCAAATGAAATCACTAGGGAAAAGATGAATAAGAAACAAAATGATCCCAAATGCAAAGAGAAAAAAATAATCATCACTCCTCATGACTACAAGAAGGAAAACTGGATTTCCTTGAACAAGTTTAAGCCTCAGACATTGTTGACTCCCGAACAAGTCTTTTGGAAAAAGGATTTAGATAAGCAGAAAGCGGAAAATATTGTTGAAACAAACCCTCCCATTTGGAAAATGCCTAGAGCGACTGTGTATCCTCCTAATACACCAATGCATCTTGTACCTAGAACAATTGCCACTAAAAGCAAGACATTAATTAGCCAATACGTTATATTTCAACTATTTGTTGATATTGAGAAAACTTGCAAGAAAAGGATCACACCCACTGGTATAATCAAGAAGAAAGGGTTTTGAACAAATGAAAGAATGTTATTTAAGCGAGGTCATGCCCTTCTTTAAACTTCTAAAAGATCACTTTGAGAGTCTAAAAAGGGATAAAAGCGATATTAAGGGAATGGAAAAGGAATTTGATGCAATGGTTGTTGAAGTTAGTGACTATGAGCGTGCCTTTGAAATATAATGAGATTGAGAGAAAGAACTTGCATACATTAAATGAGAATCTTATTCTTGAATGTGTTGCTCAAGATGTGTTTTTCAACGCTTCAAATTGCTCTATTAATGCTTCCAAATTTCATGAACTATCTGTGGCCTGAAAGTCTCCCATGATCGTGTCATTGAGCTTGCAAAACTAATTCTAAACTAAGCGAGAAAATTGAACTGGATGATCACGACAATTTCGTTAAACATTTTCTAAACTAGAAGTTGAGCATTTTAATTTACAACTAAAATATCAACATCTTAAAGAAAATGTCAAAACTTCAAATGTCAAGACATCTTCGGATGCTCGAGTTTGATGCGCTTTTCAAATTAACAAACGTGATGAATAGATTCAAGCTCGGTGCAACACGATCGAAAAGTTGAAAGCCCAAATCTCTCAATTAAAGGGTCAAACGAACAATATGACGGGCTCCCAAATGCCTCCTCCTTTAGATTCTCGAATTCTCAAACGTTTCATCTTCAAAACTTAGTAAATGCTTTACAAAAGGAAAGCGAAAGTTTTCTAGAAGAAAATGAAAAGGTTAAACGTCATTTCAATGAGTTATTTGAATCAATTAAGGTCACTCGTAACAAGAATAACGAACAAATAGCTTCATTGCAAAAGGAAATTGAGAATCTGAAGAGTCAGGTAAAAGGGAAAATGTCAATGACCAATGGGGAGAATGGTGTATCAAAGGTTCAATCTTGTAATAAATATGCTTTGTTTGTAACATATGTCCCTCCTCATCTAAGGAACAACAAACTAGCTATTCAAATATACTTCTCATCTCTTAAGGATTGCTTAGAATGCCTGCGTGAGATTGTTGAAGAGGATAAGCTAGAGAAACCTCATGATAATGCAATTGGACATGCATGCTTATATGCCAAACGATCTCAAGAAATCTTAGAATGCTTGATCACAATATGCCCAAAGACATTAGGTGAGAGAGTTAACCCTTTGATTCCATGTTCGATGCCTAAAGCCAAGTATGATATGCACTCGATTCCCAATTTTTGAATGTGAACCGTAGTGTGCCTTTGAGTAGTTCGGATTATAGATCATCAATGCTAAGAAAGAGAACTCAAGTGTGCCTTCTAGGAGTACAAATCTCGGTACCTCTAGTTTTAAGAATGTGAACCATAGTGCACACGCATGTAGTTCGGATCCCAACATCTAAATAGGTGATGCAAAGAGTAGTTAAGCCAACTAATGTTCCCATTCCCTCTACAGGAGTAATCTGTGACATTAAAGGGAGCGGTCAAAGTCTCAAGACAATACAAGGAATGATAGGACCTCAAGCTAAAAATGTGCCTTTGGAAAAGAGTAGAAGAACAATCTAGGAACTTTAAGTTTGAATCGAATAAAGCGAATCGTGTTGATTCTAGTATTAGCCATAGGCGTCTTGTAATTAATTGAATTACGATACTATTTGCAAACCTTGTATTGATGTCTGCTTGAATTCATCTCTAATCATGAATGTGATGTTAATGCTACGCCTAATGATGTTAATTGTCCGATTAATAGTGTTAATGCTAAAATTCATGCTAAGAAGGCTAAAAGGCAAAACGAAAGAAAGTTAGAAAGCGGTGGAAACCCACAGGGAAGAACATTCAAGAAAATAGGATTCTATTGGATACCATTGGTCATAAGACTAATCGAGATAATGCCCACTAGAAAATGGATGCCTCTTGGTAGAACTATTCCTTTAAGAAGTGATCACACCGTGAATGTGGCTATCTGAGACACTAATCTTGCATCTATTCACAATGATTCCATTGCCTCACTTTCGATATGAATGCTTCTATTTACGATGTGGGTGTTCCAACCATTGTAACTAACCAAATGGAACCCATTCTTGCATGGGGATCCCAATTATCGATTATCCATTCTTGTCATGTTCAACTGCAGATCGTTCAAATCGATTACGTGGTACTGGACTCAGTTGTTCCAAGCATATGACCGGAGACCGGTCGCGGCTCATGAACTTCGTGAGCAAATTCATCGGACTATTAGATTTGGTAATGATCATTTCGGTGCTATTATGGGTTATGGAGATTATGTTGTTGGTGATAGTGTCATCTCTAGAGTTTACTATGTGGAAGGTTTAGGTCATAATTTGTTCTCTGTTGGTCAATTCGTGATTACGATCTAGAAGTAGCCTTGAGAAAACATACACCTTTGTTAGAGATCTTAATGGTAAGGAACTGTTAAAAGGAACTCGTGGCTCAAATCTTTACACCATCTCTATCGATGACATGATGAGGCCTCTTCAATCGCTTGTTATCAAAGGCGTCAAAACAAAGTCATGGTTATGGCATCGTCGTCTCAATCACTTGAACTTGGCACCATCAACGATCTTTCGAGAAAGGACTTAGTTATAGGTTTACCTAGACTAAAGTATGAAAAGGATCATCTTTGTTCAACATGTCAATTGGGAAAAAGCAAGAAGTATGCCCATAAACCCAAACCTACTAACTCGTCACGAAGTTCTTCATATGATTCATATGGATTTATGTGGACCAATGAGGGTGCAGAATATCTTTGGGAAGAAATATGTGTTAGTTGTGGTTGATGATTACTCTAGATTCACAGGTCAAGTTCTTAAGGACAAAGGATGAAACTCGATATCATCATCAAACTCATCAAGCAAATGCGAGTTCGACTAAACAAAGCGCCGAAATTATCGAGCAGACAATGGGCCGAGTTTGTCAACAAACAACTTAGTGAATTCTATGAAAGCGTTGGAATCGACCATCAAAGAAGTGTTCCACGAACCCCTCAACGAGCGGTGTAGTTGAAAGATGAAATCGTACTCTTGTTGAAGCCGCTAGAACAATCTTGATCTACTCAAAGGTTCCAATGTTTCTCGGGGTGAAGCAATTGCCACCGCATGCTACACACAAAATCGTTCCTAATTCACACCGTTCATGGAAAAACTCCATATGAACTTGTCCACAACAAAAACCTAATCTATCTTTCCTTCGTGTGTTTGGTGCATTGTGCTATCCAACTAATGAGGTCAAGACTTAGGCAAACTTAGGGCCAAAGTCGACATTGGAGTATTTGTAGGATATGCATCAAACAAAAGGGATACCGAATCTACAACAAAAGAACCCGAAATATCATGGAAACAATTCACGTTACATTTGATGGTGACCGGTCAAATGGCTCCTGGACACTCCACTCGGGACCCGCTCTTCAAAACAGTCCCATTGGTTCATCCCTTGTTCCAAACTCCTATCAAGAAACTCCATATGTACCTCCATCCGAAGATGATGTAAAGAAATTGTTTGATCCTATGTTTGATGAACTGTATGATTCAATTACTAATGAGGTGTTGATCCCTACAACAGAGGATGCTCATATTCCGATGAATGAAGTCAATCCTCGGTCTCAATATCTTTAAGTCAAGAAGCACCGCTTCGATCCTTGATCTCATCAACAAATCATCATTCTTCAAATATACATCATGGAAATGTTTACGCATCAATGATGAAGTTAATCCCTTTGCTACTCCCAAGATGCTCCATTTGAAAACATATTTGCTACTCACGAATCATCATCAAAACCATCTTCTTGTGAGACATCGACTCGACTACCTCGGTTCCTCAACAACCGCCACATGAACACCTCGAAAAATGGACTCACGATCATCCATTAGACAACATCATTGGAAATCCCTCTCGTTCAGTATCAACCCGGAAACAACTTGCAACCGATGCCTTATGGTGTTTCTTCAACTCCGTACTATCTAAGATTGAACCAAAGATGTTAAAACCGCCATGAATGAAGATAGGCGGTTCAATGCCATGCAAGATGAAATTCATGAGTTTGATCGTCTTGATGTATGGGAGTTAGTACTGCTCCAGGGCGTGCTATGATTATAGCTCTTAAATGGATCTTCAAAGTGAAACTTGATGAGCATGGTGATGTGTTGAAGAACAAGGCTCGATTAGTTGCTAAAGGATACCGTCAAGAGGAGGGTATTGATTTTGAAGAATCTTTTGCTCTGTTGCTCGAATCGAGGCAATCGTAATCTTTCGGCTAATCTTGCTAGTAAGAACATGGTAGTCTATCGGATGGATGTGAAGGCGGCATTTACGAGCGGAGATCTTAAAGAAGTCGTCTCGTCGGCCAACCTGAAGGATTTGTGAATCAAGAGCATCCTACTCACGTTTATCGTCGAAGAAGGCTCTTTACGGTTTAAAGCAAGCTCCAAGGGCATGGTATGATACATCACAAAGTTTCTTCTATCAACCGGATTCAAGAAAGGAGCGATTGATCCTACATTGTTCACCGGAAGTCGAGCAAACATTTAACTCATGTTCAAATTTATGTTGATGATATTATTTTTGCCTCGGCGGACCCAATGGAATGTGATCGTTTTCTAATGAAATGAGTTCAAAATTTCAAATGTCAATGATGGGACAAATGTCATTTTCTTGGGATTACAAATTTCACAAAGTCCGGAGGCATTTTCATAAATCAATCTAAATATGCAACCGAGATCTTAAAGAAATTTGGATTTAATTCAAGTGACCTGTTGACACCCCATGATTGATCGAACCAAACTAGATGAGGACCACTCGGGGATCATGATTGACCAAGCGAAATATCGTAGTATGATTGGATCACGATGTACCTCACGACTAGTAGACCGAGACATCTTGTTCATTGTTTGCATGTGTGCTAGATACCGTGCTAAGCCTACTAAAAAGCACCTTGAAGCGATTAAGCGGGTCTTCGGTATCTCCAAGGAACCATCAATATGGGACTTTGGTACCGAAAGACACCGGTATGTCACTAACGACATATGCGATCACGAGATCATGCGGTGTCAAGATACTCGTCGAAATGCGTCCGGAGGTGCTCGGTTTTGGGTGATAAACTTGTGAGTGGGTCTTCAAAGAAGCAAATGAGTACTTCTATTTCCTCTCAGAGGTGAATACATAGCCATGTCATCTTGTTGTGCTCAAATCTTATGGATGAGATCTCAATTATCGACTATGGCTTTGAATTCAACAAAATCCCTCTGTCTTGTGATAATAAAAGTGCTATTGCTCTCTCATGCAACAACGTTCAACACTCAAGAGCAAAGCATATCGACATTCGACATCATTTCATCGAGGAACAAGTGGAAAAAGGTGTGGTGGAACTATATTTTGTGAGGTGCGAATATCGGTTAGCGAGACATCTTCACCAAAGCTCTTCCAAGAGAACGTTTTGAGTTTATTCTTCCACGACTTGGTTTGAAAAGCCTTCAACCGAAACTCTCAAACGTCTTCGGGAGGAAGGCGAGGAGTAAAGGTCTATCTTCATCTATCTCTTTGTAAATATTTATTCGAAAAACAAAATAGAAAAATATAAAACCTTCAAAATCCATAAAAATATGAAAAATTCGAAAAATTTTCAAAAAAAATATTGTCAATTTGTCATGTTTTTTTTCCCTGTTCGATAATATCTACGGTCTTTGTGCTGTCATTCAAAGAATGACACGGGACTTTAGATGTTGTTCGAATTCTTAAAAAAAAAAAAAAAAAAAAAAAAAAAAAAAAAATTGGGAGAAAGAGAAATGGTTTATTGTCATCTTGAGTGCAATAACCGGTTTTAAAAGAAAGAACGAGCTATGTTTTATCATGCTTTCAAAATTCCATGCTCTGATTCTATAAACATTTATCTGCTGAAAACCAAATGCTTTGACAAATAACTCGGTCTCTATTTTTGATAATCATAAGGACTTATATGTCAAAATCTCTATCTCTCAATCAATAACCTATGTCATTGATTGAGGGAGAATGATTTCAATTAAATTAAAAAGTTATTTGGCATTAAATTGTTTTCAAAAGATATACATGCATGTTTTATCAATGGGTTTAAAATCTTAAATCCGATCCTTATCGAGTTCAAACGCTTTCACAATCAAGTCACAATTCTCCTTAAAAGCTTTCAAAATCAATTTAAATCTATAAGAGATCACAAATCTCAAATGATTTGATAATTGTGATCGGGGAGAATGTGTGATTTAAATTGGTTTAAAGCGATAATTCGTGTAAATGGTTTTATAAGAATGTACATCTTGTCCTTCCCACATGTGACAAACGATTTCAAATTTTCAATGCACATGTTGAGGGGAGCATCTATCTTAAACCTTTGATTTGAAACGTGATCATTCGTCCCAATGTGCAGGTTCCCTCTAGTATGTGCAAAACTCTTTTCAAACCTCGAGGCACATATTGAGGGGAGCAAATTCATGGAAACCTCATCCTTCCCGAAAATGCTATACCTACTTGATTTGATGTGGGAAGTGATGTTGATACCTTTAGAAAATGGTAATCAAAGAAGTTAATTCTTTCTCTTGCCTCCGGTGTGCAAAACTTTTCAAATACTTGATGCACATGTTGAGGGGAGTTCTCGTTCTAAAAATATCAAAAACAATTCGGTACAAAATGCTTTGATAATATATCACAAGTATCGAATTGATTTTCAAATAGTTTTCAATTGGTTCCAATGGCGGATGAACAATACCAAATAGACCGACCAACTTTACTTTATATGCGGTGATATAAGGATGATAAGGTTAGGTATGTGTTCCCATGATCCGCTGAGCGGAGGGATCTACCGAGGACAATCCACTAGTTAGTGTAGAAGTCCTTAGGTATGATGATAAATAGAGAAAATGAGATATGGGAAGAGTGCGGACTAAGGCGAGCTAGTCTTGGAACAACCCAACAAGGTTCTAGCTATGAAGTCTCGGTAAGCTTGAAGGGTTGAAGAATTAAAAAGAATTGAATGAGGAAAGGGTGAAAACAAATAGCCCTCCATTTATTCAACCTTAGGGCGTAAACCGGGTTCAATTCATATGCTCTTGATGGTAACATCGGTATTGAAGACAAGGCGTCATGGACCCGGTGGACGCACCGCACTTCAACTTTCCAAACCACTCAAGTTCCTCTTATAAGGACTTGTTTCATTCTCACGGGAACCGACATTATCTATCGACTTTCTCTTAGAGATTGTTGATATTGAAGAAGGAGACCTCTCCCTAGTCTCCGTGCGGGATCCAAATATGCACAAATTGAGTCTAGAGCCACGAGATCATTAATAAATCTCATTAGGACACTTTCAATGAAGACTCTCTGTTTCTCTCAATGTGGAAGAGATTATATCTTGAGTCCTCGCATTATCCTTGTGGTATTGCGGAACATCCGAGTGATGTGTATACATATTCACTATGAAGATGGAAAGCCTTCGGAGCCAACATCAAACAAGCTCTGGTAGGTGGCATGTGAGATCTATTATATAGATCAACCATGTGACAACCGAGCGAGAAACAATGGGGCGATTCAATCTCTTGAATCAATCACGGTTCGAGTTATGGATTGACGGATACCTTTGAAAACCGGTCTTTGTGCTTAACAACTCTTTTATTCATTACATCGACCGTGTACTCATTTTCAAACCAAAAGGTGTTTTATGATTGATAATTGATTTTCAATAAAACCTTCGTTGTATTGCAAAAACAATTTTCTATTGAGCAATACGATTGTTTTTCAAATCTCTTTTCATCAATCGGTGGACTTAAAATTATTTGGTTCACTCACTCCGTGTTGTCTTCTTTGAGATGTTCGGTTTGAGAACAACTAGAGCATTGCGAAACCACATCAAGGAAATTCTTGAATTATACGATCACAGGCGGTACATGTCTTGATCAGCGAGGCAAGTGGGCGTGTACCTCAATTCAACAAAGTGATCAAAGACACTTTCGTGCGATTTATTGCTAATTGTTGTATGCGTGTGCGCCCGACGTTTGTACCGATCGAATGAAGCGGTCAATCGATAGCCGCATGCTCACTCATCACATTCATCTCAAAAGAAATCATGATTAGTCGTCAATGACTCGATATTTTCACTCCATGCTTACGCTTCTGCTGCGCCATTATCATGAATCAACTAAAGCTTCCGCTACTCGATAAGAAGAAATCATGATCCGAATGTGAGCATGTCGGTCCTAAAGTCACAACATCACATAATACCAACACCACAAAGGATGTCTCGAGAGATTCTTGATAGTGATGATCTCAAAAGATGGCTCAAATTTATTATCACGTGGATCGGTAAAGACCTCCACTTGGAGTAACCATACATGCAATGTGAAGAATCAATGACTACGAGCTTAGGAGCAAAGGACTACATCAAGAATGCAAGATAAATTGTTAATGTATTATCTAGTTGTATTCAATGTAATTTTGGTACATGATTGAGGTGACCTCCTTAGGGAGATTGTTAGGAATTAGAAATTCCGGTATTAAAGAGTTGGTCACCTCAAGTATATGTAATCGTTAAGCTCGTGGTCGTAGTTCTTTTATGTCAAGTAGTAATTAGTTTAGTAACACCGTGGAGGACAGACGGGTCTTTACCAGCTGTATGCACGATCCACACCGATGTGTGGCGATTTATGTAAGACTATAAATACTCTCTACCTTCCAAAGTAGAGAGTTGGAGCTCATAATAATATCTTTCACTTTCTCTCACTAAGTTCCCTAAACCTCTAACTTTCTCTCTTTAGAATTCCACTTATACGCCACCTTGTTGTTATGGTTTGATGTGTATGTGAAAACTAATATCTTACACAAGTCCTTGAATTGAGTCCATGCCTCGTAGAGAGATTCGCCTTGATGTTGTTGGAACGTCAAGATGTCCTTCCTAAGTTTAGTAGTTCTCCTCGGTGGGAATAATTGGGCAAGGAAACGAGTGGTGAGATCATCCCAACTTGAGATGGATCCGGCGGGAAGTCGCTCAAACCAATTACTAACTTGGTCCCGTAGAGAGAATTGGAAAAGACGCAAGCGCGTGGTCTCCCGTGTGGTAGCATCAAGGTCAATGAAATCAATAATTTTAAGGAAGTCCTTGAGATGCTGATTATGATCTTCGGAACGAAGTCCATAGAATGCACATCCGTTTTGCACCAACCGGATTGTGTCAGATCGCAGGGCTGTAGTTTGAGCTTGATCGGGGAGCTCAATAGTATTCCTATAGCCTTGGTAGCTTGGTCTAGAGTATTCACCAAGAGTACAACCTCTTGGCAGGTCAATGATTGGTGGCGGGTTATCACCTTCCACGATGAAAAGTGATGGGATTACTAACAAAGTCACGAAGAAGGGGATAGACTACGAGGAAGCTAAAAATGATAAAAAAATCTCACTTGATAGGAATCAAGCAAGGGAACCTAAACGAGATAGAAATCCAACTAGCTATTCTATTCGCGGCGGTAGCATAAAAACTTGATGCACGATAACGCGTTCGGGATCAAAGGAACTTCCTTTTAAATCGAGCAAGTTTTTCAACACCCTAAGCGATGAACCTAATCGTTGTAGTGTAGTATTGGGTAAGCCTCGGGTATTGATATCATTCTCTAGGGGAATAGGAATGCTAGTGAGAAGTGTACTCCGCTAAGGTTGAGGTTGAAGAAGATTATTTTTTATCTTTTTATATTTTTTAGAAAGCTAAGGGTAAAATCTCGGGGTTTGGATTTGGGGGTTTGGTACTTCTACCGATTACTTTAGTATCTAATTATCTAAACTATGGGTAGTCTTATGTCTATTGATATGTGCTCGTATGATGATTAAAAATGTGTCTACCTAGATACTATTACTCCCTGGTTATCTTTTATTGGTGGTTGAATTGTCACGTCCTTATTCTTAACGCGTTGTGTTGGGAATTCTACTAAGTTAGAATGCTGTTGATGTTACTACCGAAGGATTCTGCTGAAGTTCAATGTTTCTGCTGAAGAAGAGAATCTGCTGAAGTAGAGAAACCGCGTAGTTTGTTTCTGCGGAAATAGTTATTCTACGTATTCTATAGTTAGTTAGGATATGCATGAGCTTTATTAGGAAGTTATATTGTATATCTTATTTAGTTTTATGTTTATACGTTTCTTGGGAAACGGGTTAGGGTTCCTTGTGTATAAAAGGAACACAATAGTATGAGTTATGTACGAGTTGAAAAACAAAGTTTTAGTAATATAAAGATCCATAGAGGATCAACGTGTTCTTAGTTATTTGTGTTTGTGCTTATATTTGATTTCCGCTAAAGAATATAAGTAGTAGAGATTGTCTATTAGTTTGTTTGTGATTACATAAGCAATACTAACGATCTATGAGTGTTCAAGATCTATCAAGGTCTACAGTTTCAACAAGTGGTATCAGAGCCTCGGGAGAGTCTCTACGATACTAAGAACAATCTTTTCTAAACACCCATACAACCATCACAACATTCACCATGCCTGGATCACAAGATGCTATCGAAGTCACCAACAACCAGAACACCACTCATATGCAACAACTGAGTCTCTCTAACAGCAATGCCAAGTTTCCTTATCTAAAGAAGTAGGAGTACGATCTATGGGCAATGAAGATGCAGAACTGGATTTCCAACATTGATTGGAATCTATGGGAGATTGTAAGGAAGGGAAACAGTTTAAAGAGAACTACCACAGATCCTGATGGTAATATTATTTATGTTCCTCCCAAATCTGCTGAAGAGTTATTGGCAGTTCAGAGAGAAACCAAAGTCAAAACAATTCTTCTTCAAGCTATTCCTGAGGATCACTTGAGTGATTTTCACTTCATGAATGATGCTAAGGATATATGGTTGGCCATCAAGGCCAAGTTTGGAGGGAATGAGGAGTCTAGGAGAATGAGAAAATCGATGTTAAGACAACAGTTTGAAGAATTTCAAATCTCTGAAGAGGAAGGAATTCACAAGGGCTATGACAATCCTTTTAGAATCCTTTTAAGACAACAGTTTGAAGAATTTCAAATCTCTGAAGGGAATGAGGAGTCTAGGATATATGGGTCTCTTGGCCGTTGGAGCATCTACATTCCCAGCAATCCTTTTACAAGTAATTTTTGAAGCAGGGGAAGAAGACTTCATAATCCGATTATACATACGAATCAAATCATAATCAGGTAAAGCCAAGACTTGCTTCATTGTCATACCAGAGTTATACAAAGAACAACTCTGATTTTTTACCACAGTCCTCATATGTGCTCTCCTCTGAGCTTCAGTTTGTGGTCTCTCTCTCTTAGCTTTATTCTTTTGATCAACAATGACTTTCTTCTTTGCAGCTGCTTCTTGCTTCATTTGTTGTCCAAGAGCCACCATTTGAGCCACAAAATTCTCACTATCAAAATCTGCTCCCAAAATACTTTGTGCAAGATTAGGTTATGAGATAGCTTGATTAATACATGCATCCCAGTGTTTATTAGTAAATGTAGAAGATAGTGCATCAATTTCTCTTTGTCTCTTAGAAGATAAATTGGTAGAAACCTCTGCTCCAAGTTGTTTAGCCAATGTCTCACTCTTCTTCAACTCTGCACACTCAGCTAGCAACCTTTCTTGTGCTTGCTTTTCCTGTTCATTTACAAGATCTGGACCAATATCATCAATTATCGCTCATTTTCCTATATCAGCAGGTTCTGTAGCAGAAATAGCTTGAGGAATAGCACTAGAAGGAACTTCAGAAGAAACATCCAAGTTAACATCAGAAGAAACATGTTGAGACAGATCCTCAACAGGCGTAGAAAAGACATCATCATTAGTATCCAAATTAAAACTCCTTCCAGCAACAAAGACTTTAGGATTATCTGCTGAAGGTAGAGAACTTGATTGTTCTTGAACAAATGAATCATGACCATGTTCAGAAGCACCATCCTCCATTGAAACATCAACAGGTGCATCATCAACATTTGGTTCTTTTGAAGCTTAAGTGGATTCCTTATTCAAATATTGTCTTCTCCTTTTTCTAGTAAATCGAATGGGTTCCTTTTTCTTTGAAGATTCAGTAACAACTGGTGAAGGAACATGAGTCTTCTGAGCCACATCAGCTAAGATTCCAAGAGATTCAAAATACGTATCCTCTTGCTCCTCATCAGAAGAAACCAGAACTCTCCTTTTGCTACTCTTTCCAAGTTGGTCCTCTAAGTCCTTAACTTTACCCCTCAGCTCCACAATCTCACCACCAAGAGTAGATTTTGTCTCAGCAAGCTCCTTTTTGAGATCAGCAACCTCAGCCACGTACATGTTCACTAAAGCATATATAGATGTAAGTGTAATAGGGTCCTCAGCTCCACCAGCAGATTGCTCAGTGGTAATGGGAGCTTCATTGGGCCTTTTAGAAGAAATATCAACAGGCTCAATGAAAGGAAAACCTTCATCAACTGGATCCCTAACAGGACTAGGTGTGGTCAGTCTGTGAAACTCAGTCTCAAACTCATCAACATGAGTAGGTGGTGGACTAGTACTAGGTCTAGGTGATGGTATAGGTGGAGGTAGGTCAGGAGTAACATTATATGCTTCAGCAAAAGTAGAAGGGCCCTCATCAATGGCAACTGAAGGATTACCATCAGTAGCATTGGTAGAAGGTGGATCACCAACAACATTATCCTCATCAGGAGCCTTATTGCCTTGAGGCAACATAGCTGCTAGCAAAGGATGATGTTCCCCCTCATAGTTAGTTTTCATTGAAGCAAATAATTTAGAAGTTAAAGCTCCTATGGGACAAAATGCTTGGGCTTGGGTTGTAATGTCTAAAATCATTTGTAAAAACCTATGGTACATCAAAAACTTATGCTTTTTCCTATGAATATTTTCAACCATATTATCAAAAATAAACTTAGAAAAATTATAAGTTAACCCCTGAGAAAGACATACAATACCACATCCCAATTGAATAGAAAACTGGTCCCATCCTCCTGATTTATTGCTTATGCACTGAAGCAACGTGTGAACCAAAAACCTCCACATCGGACACAACTGATTCTTGAACCATACGTCAGTCCTTGTACCCCTGTATCCGCAAGCTCTTAGCCCAGCAAGAATATCCACATCATTAGAATGATAAACCCCATTAACATCGTCCAAGCAAAGCTTTCTTCTTATCACCTCCTCTGTCACAACATGCTCTGTCCCGTCAACCATCGCAACAATCTCTGTTTCACTTCGTTTCGAAGCAGATGCCCAAAACTGTGTAACCAATAATTCATATATCACATTAGGAGAATGCGTTAAAGCATAATGAATCTTTGATCTCTTCAAGAACTCCACCATTGGTTCATACAAATCATCACCCTTAGCTTTTCCCAGAAAAGCAACCTTGTTATGATCTTTCTTCAATTGAAGCGCCATGTGTAAAATTGTAAGTTAGGGTTAATAATCACACAACTGGAAGTGTTTTGAACGTAAGTGAAGAGTGAATCGGTTAATTTGAAGTAAATATATTCGAATAATGGATTGGTAGAAGTTGCCCAAAATATAGTCAAAAATATCGGAACTTTTGTTGACTATTTCCTACGTATTTCAACTTTGACCAAAGATAAATTAACACTGCAGCAGAAACACAGTCAATCTACTGAAGTAATGAACTTCAGCAAAAACCACCTAGATAAAGATATCTTCAGTAAATATCTAAAGTGTTACTGTGCCACCCAACTCGCCTTAAATTACATTAAACCTCGAATCCGTCTATATAACCATCCCAATGCACACTTCACACATATCATTTACCCCAATTTTCATCAAAACCCTAATTTTACCAATGCCCCACAATCAACCATAATCAACCATGAATACCAAACCAGAGGTAATAAACCTCACTTCCTCATCCTCATCATCATCATCAAGTGAAGATACTAACCCATGGCTTTATTACTTTCCTCAACCTTATCCGCGACCTAGAAAATCACCCTTTCTTTCTTCTTCAGAAGATGACAGTGTGGTAGATCCTTCTGAGTCATCAAGAGGAACAAATGATTCTACTGAGCGCCTAGAGCCAATCTTCAATAGATTGGTTATAGAGGAAGCAAAGAAAGGACAACCTTCATCATCCCAACCCCAACCAAGGCCACTTGCCAGAAATCCACCACTCTCAAAGGACAGAGAGGTGGTTCTTGGTCTTTCTGCACCAGGTTTTGGTGCTTCATCACATATCGTAAAAGGGAAGGGTAAAAGGAAGATAGATTGATTGCTTTTTGGTGAAACCAGTAGATGAAGCACAAAGGACAATGTCATATCACACATCCGTCTACTGTATTCATCTTCATCATCTTCGGTTTCCTTAATCCATCCTTCCCATTTTGATCCTTAGCTTCTTCGTCATACTGGTCAGGCATATCCAGCCATCGGGATAGAAGATATAGGCTAGTCGATGATAGGAGCTAGAATAGGTTAAGTAGATCTTGTATAGAACTGATATTGTATTTCCATATGAAGTTGATTGTAATCTGTAAGCTGTAAACTATTTCTTGAATGAATGAACAATTAACTTCAGTACTTCTCTTGAATGAATGAATGAACAATTAACTTCAGTACTTCTCTTGAATGAATAACTTCAGTACTTTTCTCTTCAGTGGAAACAAATAGCTCACTCCAGAACTTTGATTTCAGTAGAAACAAGCTTTAAAGCTTACTTGACCATATTCCAATTGACCAATCATGGTAAACTTCAACATAGATATGCAATCTGCAAAACAAAACATACACAGAGAAACACACAAACCAAACCAAAATAAACAAAACTCACAAAACATTAGCTGGTTAGTGTTAGCAAATATACAAAACAATATACAAAGTTTACAACATAAATCCTCCCCTGAGGCATATGCCTCCCCTGAGGCCTTTGCCTCCCCTTAAACTTTGCAGTTAAGGGTTAAGCATACCAATATGGACCACAAGGTGTTGAAACCTTGGTCCATCAAAAGCCTTAGTTAACAAATCGCCACATTATCATCGATGTAATTTTAACCACTTTTATCAAATGTTTTCATATGCATCTCTTATAAAGTTGTGCTTGATTTCAATATGCTTAGTTCATTGTGAAAAGCGGATTTTAACTATGCATATGGTACTACGATTATCAATAAATATTGTTGTGTTCATGAAGTTATACCCATAATCCAACAATTGATTTTGTATCCAAAGAACACATCCACAACAATTTGCGTGACAACATACTACGCTTGATAGATGAGGTAGCCACAATAGTTTGTTTCTTGCCGCCAAGAAATCAATCTCTTTCAAGGAATTGGCAACCTCCGTTATGGATCTCTATCGGTTGCACCGCATAATCATCGCACTATATGCTTCCGACAAAGGAGACTCTTTTGGGTACCAAAGGCCTAAATGGGGTTGACCTTTCAAATACTTAAAGATCTTCTTAACTGCATTCAGATGAGAAGCAAGTGGAGTGACTTGATGTCTAGAACAAGCACTCACAACAAATGTAATATCAGGTCTAGAAGCTGTTAGATACATCAAGGAACCAATCATAGATCTGTATAAATGAACATTTACAGGTAGATCTGGTTCAGTGTTGTTCTTAGATTTTGGTGCTTCATAAGGTGTTGTGGCAGTCCTGACACTTTCCATACCAAACTTCTTCAAGATGTCCCTCACATATTTGTCCTGACTGATAAAAATACCATCGGGTTTCTGTGAACTTGGAGACCCATAAAGAAAGTAAGCTCCCCATAGCACTCATCGAAACTCTCCTTCATCGACTCCTCAAACTCCACCGCACCAAGCCTCTTTTGTGGAGCCAAATATAATGTCATCCACATAAACTTGCACAAGAATGATGTACGTGGAATTCTTCTTCGGGAAAAGTGTTTTATCAATGACACCTCTTCTATAGCCATGCTTGGTGAAATGATGAAAGCCTAGCATACCATGCTCTTGGTGCTGATGTAGTCCATAGAGCTTTAACAACCTTGTAAACATGATTTGGATGATCTGGGTCTTCAAATCCTTTAGGTTGAGTGACATAAACCTCCTCTTCTATTTCACCATACAAAAATGCACCTTTAACATCCATTTGATACACCATGAAACCCATGTAAGATGCATAGGCCAAGAAAATACGAATGGCCTCAACTCTAGCAACAGGTGCAAACACTTCATCATAATCAATCCCCTCCTCTTGTCTGAACCCCTGAGCAACTAATCATGCTTTATTTTTAATCACAACACCCCTTGCATTTCTTTTATTCTTCAGAATCCATTTCGTCCCAATTGCATACTTTCCATCAGGTAGTGGTACCAAGATCCAAACTTGCTGATTTTGAAATTGTTGCATCTCTTCTTGGATTGCTTCAAGCCAACTTGAATCTTCAAGAGCTTGAGTAACACTAGTTGGTTCCACTTGAGAGAAAAAACAAGCAAACAGACAATGTTCATAGTCTGTGTGATTGTCTCTTTGTTGATTTGAGACACAAGAGATAAAAGCCACTTGACCATATTTAGAACTTGTTACAGTGCCTCTAGTTCTAACAGGTGCATTAGGATCACCAATAATATTGGTCTGTGGATGAGTAATGTTGATCCTTTTAGTAGCAGTGGTGTTGACATCAATGGAAGTATCAAGATTAGTCACAGTTGGCTCAAAATCACTGTCATAGGAAGGTGAGGTGAAGATGCCAGTTTTGGGTTGATAATTACCAAGATCTGTAGGACTTGGAAATCGTGTATAAGGTTCCTCAAAGTCTGTGGACACTCTAGTAGAAATGGGAGTAGAAACAACATCACCTTCAGCAGATTTGGTGACCATAGGAGAAATAGAATCACTGTCAGCAGAAATATGATTTCCACTGACTGCTTCTTTTGCAACCTCCCTAGGAATCTTCTCAGCTTCTAGATTAGTTGCATACTCCTGCTTTTGAAGCCTAGCAAGGTCCTCTGCATAGTTGGACTCATCTTCACTCTCCTCAGTAGTAACTTTAGAAGTGTCACCTGAAAAATTATTAGGGGAGAAAGAAGGTACAATAATAGGATGTTCATCATCCTCAAACTCACTATCAGAATCAGCATTCATGATATCAGCACTGTCAGTGGGAGACTCTTGTGTACCTGCATTTTGATTAGCCATATGTCTAGAATAACCCAAATAATCAGTTAAGTAATCAAGGTCAAATGACCAAACATGACCTTGTCCTTGAACATCAGGCTTGTCTTCTAGATATCGCAGGTTCAAAGTCTCCTCAATCTTCTTAGCATTCAAATTGTATACCCTATACGCCTTACTATGAGCCGAATAGCCCACAATATATCCCTCATCAGCCTTCTCATCAAATTTACCCAGTGGATCACTAGTATTCAAAATAGTCACTTGACATCCAAAAGGTTTAAGGTAGTGAATAGCGGGAACTTTCCATAGAAGTTCATAAGGTGTCTTAAAATGAGGTCTAGTGATAGATACCTGTTCGAGAACATAACAAAATTGTGCCAACTTGCTTGATCCAAAACATAGTGGGTAACTTAGAGTCTGCAAGCATAGATCTTGCTGCCTCTATAAGGGTCCTATTCTTTCTTTCAACTACCCCATTTTGTTGAGGGGTTCTTGAGTGCTATATTCCATTTAGATTCCTTTAGACTTACAGAGTTCTATCAATAATGCATTCTTGAACTCTGTCCCATTATCACATCTGATGCCTTTAACCTTTTTATTCAGCTGATTTTTAACAAGGGTAATAAACTCTCTTAAAGTTGGAGATGTTTCATCTTTTGTTCTCAGAAAGAACACCCAACAAAACCTGCTAAATCCATCAGTATTTACCAGACAAAAGTACTTGTGATCAATACTGCGGACTTGAGTTGGACCAAAAAGATCCATATGCAGCAACTTAAGAGGTTCTGAGATAACACTCACAGCAGTAATAGCTTTGTAAGAGGCTCTGTGTTGCTTTCCTTTGTTGCAGGCAACACAGTTATGTTCATTGGTGAAAACCTTTGAAGGAAGTCCTTCCACAAGACCCAGTTTAGAAAGCTTGTTTATGGTCTTGAAGTTCACATGAGCCATCCTTCTATGCCATTTGTAGACTCATCGGGGATGCTTTAGCCACCAAACAAGTTAGGTCACCTACGGTTGAACATCGAGTTAAGTTGAATGTGTAAAGATTGTGAGTCGAGGAACTCTCGGTGAAATTGATGTATCTTACGGTAGTTTGAAGTCTTTAGATAGCACAAGACATTCATCCTCGAGAAGAATACTTTGTTCTTGGTGTCACAGTTTGTGAGGCGAGAACAAGTTGAAATGTTGTAGTTCCTTGATATAGTACACATTCTCAAAGTCCGGTTGAGGTGTTTTGATGGTCCCTTTCGGTGATTCTACCATCACTTCCACCAAAAGTCACATTGCCTCCTCACCTACACATGCGAAATTATGCATCATATCTCTGTTTCTGACATGCTCCTTGAGCAACCACTATCAACAATGCCAACATCCTTGTGCTTAAGAGGATGATCCTACAACAACAACAACAAAAATATATACAAAATATCGATTACACTATTGAGGCTCAGTCATCACCGACTTGAACACGCTTGTGGATCATAAGATTTAGGCCATGCAGATTTATAAGATCCACTATTGTTCTTGGGTTGCCATTGATGTTTAGGTCCTTTTTGGTCCAAGAACAACTCACGAGGGCTTCACGGTATCCTATAACCCTTCCCAAAGATACATAGAGTCAACACATCCGGGCCAATAACCATGTTTAAAATATGAACTAGTAGGTTGCACATATGGTCTATTAACGGATCTTCTCCAAGGGAATGAAGAAGATTTATTATGGGTTGCCTGTGGAACATAAGGTGGTATATCATTAACATTGGTCCACATTGGTCTAGATTTCTGCTGATTAGCACATGCACCCATTCTTTGCTCATAAAAATCACAATCCTTAATCAAATAAAATTTGCTTCCACAAACAAAACATGTCTTCTTCTTAGAAGATTTATTCAAATTAAAAGATGTTCTATTACATGTAAAAGCATTCAAACCAGAAACATTAAAGGAATTGTTTTTAACAGTATTATTATGCAAAGACTTAAAAGACAAGTCTTCAGAGGAAACTGGCTTGGAAGATGATTCCTCAGCAGCAACTCTAAAAGGCTTGTATGGAGACTTGGGTGCAGGCTTTGGAGAGGTCTTGGGTAGGTCGACTTATCACTTGAATCACGGTGGCATAAGTAGACCCTTGATCATAAGATTTGTCACTTTGTCGAGCAAGAGACAAAATCATTAGACGAAGAATCTGGGTCAGGCAAGTCTTTTGACTTTTTGCCATATAGATGATGTGATCCATCAAAGTCAACAGTAATGGAAAGGTCAACAGGTATAGGTATTCCTCTAATAGATCCACGTACAACATGTAAGTCACCTTCTTTGACATAGTTAGCTAAGCCTGCTGGTGTAGTTTTACGCCCATCATGCCTAGCTTCTAATCCTACATACTTTTTAAAACCTAAACCTATTACAAAGGTCTCAGATTGACTACTATAAATCTCTTTAGCTAGATTAAGGCCAGCTTTTTGCCAATTGTTATGTCTAGCTATTTCTGCATCTAATTTTTCTTTCAACAAATTGTTTTCAGATACCACATCAGCTTTCAATTTCTCAGTCCTTTTTAAGTCATTTTTAGTACATTCTAGATCACTTTCTAACACTCTAATCTTCTCATCATAAGCTATTTGATTCTTCTGAAACCAAACCTTTTGTCTTTCTAATGTTTTTAAAGCCTGTTTATAAGCTTCAACTTCAACATATCATTCATTATATTTAGGTTTCAAAATATCATAGGCTTCCTTAAGTTCATTATAACGTTCACTACAACCAAACAAACAATTTTGTACCTGAGAGAGGCCCATCAAGGCAATTTGATCATGCCTATCCTCTGAAGTACAACATGCCAACAACCCAATATTATCAGCACTAGAACTTTCATCATTCTCCTGATCATGCAGCTTTCAGTCTACATTAGCATCCATAGTGACCATAGCAACTGAGGATCCAGTCTTCGAAGTGCCAACATCCTTTTGATTCTGCTGATAAGAAGAATATCTCACCTCATCACCAGACTTCCTATCTTTACACTCTCTGGAGAAGTGACCCATCTGATGACATGTAAAGCACTTGACCTTCTTTTTGTCAAACCTTGCTGGATCTCTTCCCTGAAAACCAAAATTTTCCCAGCCTTACGCTCAAATCTCTTGATGTCCATAGAGAGCATGGCCACTTGCCACTTCAACTTCATCTCCTCCATATCCAGTGGATCTACCTGTTCAAAATCCTCATATGCAAGTTGCTGCTGAGGATCATAATCAGCAAAGAAGGATCCAAGCACATCTTCCATTACACCATTAGATGTAGATTGAGAACTTGATGGAGTGGTAGTGTAAGATGATGATGAGTAAGTTGGACTTGGGGCATGAATCATCTTTGGGGTGGAAGCCCCAACAAATGCTGTGTGACTAGCAATGGATGATGAACGGAAAGGACTTCTGACATCATGCTCAAGAGCTTTAAGCTTGTTGTACAGCTCATCAAAGGTAATCATATCAAGCCCACATTTAGTTTTGAAGGCAATGCTTACTTGTAACCAGGATTGAGGTAAAGATCGCAAAAACTTGGAGTTGCAATCATCATTATCTGGTTTTGCCTTCAGCTGATTCAACTGACTTAAAATCTTGTGAAACCTGTCATAGCCCTTGTGAATTCCTTCCTCTTTAGAGATTTGAAATTCTTCAAACTGTTGTCTTAACATCGATTTTCTCATTCTCCTAGACTCTTCATTCCCTCCAAACTTGGCCTTGATGGCCAACCATGTATCCTTAGCATCATTCATGAAGTGAAAATCACTCAAGTGATCCTCAGGAATAGCTTGAAGAAGAATTGTTGTGACTTTGGTTTCTCTCTGAACTGCCAGTAACTCTTCAGCAGATTTGGGAGGAACATAACTAAGATTACCATCAGGATCTGTGGTAGTTCTCTTCAAACTGTTTCCCTTCCTTACAATCTCCCATAGATTCCAATCAATGTTGGAAATCTAGTTCTGCATCTTCATTGTCCATAGATCGTACTCCTCCTTCTTTAGATAAGGAAACTTGGCATTGCTGTTAGAGAGACTCAGTTGTTGCATATGAGTGGTGTTCTGGTTGTTGGTAACTTCGATATCATCTTGTGATCCAGGCGTGGTGAATGTTGTGATGGTTGTATGGGTGTTTAGAAAAGATTGTTCTTAGTATCGTAGAGACTCTCCCGAGGCTCTGATACCACTTGTTGAAACTGTAGACCTTGATAGATCTTGAGCACTCGCAGATCGTTAGTATTGCTTATGTAATCACAAACAAACTAATAGACAATCTCTACTACTTATATTCTTTAGAGGAAATCAAATATAAGCACAAACACAAATAACTAAGAACACGTTGATCCTCTATGGATCTTTATATTACTAAAACTTTGTTTTTCAACTCGTACATAACTCATACTATTGTGTTCCTTTTATACACAAGGAACCTAACCCGTTTCCCAAGAAACGTATAAACATAAAACTAAATAAGATATACAATATAACTTCCTAATAAAGCTCATGCATATCCTAACTAACTATAGAATCTGCGAATAACTATTTCATGAAAACAAACTCTGCGGTTTCTCTACTTGATTCTCTCTTCAAAGTGAAACATTGAACTTGTTGAGAATCCTACGGTAGTAACATCAGCAGAATTCTAACTTAGTAGAATTCCCAACACGTTGTGTTTTCTAAGGTCGTAGGGTATGCTTTTTTCCTTAACTCTTTGAGACTACCTTAAGGTTATTGCCTACGAGATCTCTAGGTTTCATAAATTAACTCTAAGGTTTTCTTTGGATGTTTAGCCTACAATTCCGCTACGTGATTCATAAGCTAAGGTTCACAAAGATTACTCAAGCATTCAAATACAACGATGGCGTAATGCACTCCTAAGCCAATTAAAATTAAGATAAGAGACAACCAATCAATAATTAATAACTAGGTTTCATAGATCTAAGCAAACACACAAGAAATTTAGCCGGACATGTTAAACACGCACGCATACACACATTGAATCGAAGACATAATGAAATCAATGAAGTAAAACACTTATCTTGATGTAAAATAGGGTATGAGAACCCTAAGATACTGTCCAAACTGGACTATAACCGTTTTAGGTTTTTACTCCACAAATCTCCCTACTAAAATTCTGAAAATTCGATTTCTATATATAGTTTTACATTCGCGACGGCGTCGCCTTATAGGTGGGACTCCGTCAGATCGCCGTCATTGGGGTTTCGTCTTAGCCAAGTAATAGTTGAGACGGCGTCACGGTGTGGTTGTGACACCGTCGGGCTTCAGCAGTGACGTCGTCTGATTTTGGATCAAGGCCGTCTGGAATGAAAAGTCTTCGTGACGCCCTTCCTCTTCAAAGCCTGACACCGTCAGGTGTAATTTAGCAAAAAGTCTACTGAGCCGTCACAAATTTAATTACATATAGAGGGACGGCATCGCCCTTGGATTGTGACGCCATCAGGTTCAAATTCAGCAGCTTGAGTGTCTTTGATCTTGACTTAGCCATTTTCTTCATATATTCACTCCTTTTCGTCCATATATGCATCATTCCAGCATTTTGCTTCTAAGAGACCTAAAAAGTGAAAATGAACAAAATTAATCAGTAACAGATATAAAAGTAGGCGATTAAGGGCTTAAATGACCCCTTAAAAGTGTACGTTTTAAATCTTCATCACGAACGCACACGAAACCTTTATATTTCACAAAACCTGATTTAAGCATCATATTAACATATATACATATCCATTTTAACATCACACCAACACAACCCTGCAAAACCCTAACTCTAATTCGTACCATTTATACAAACCAAAAACCTAGGGTTTTCTATTTTTGTGATTCATTTAGTGAGCATTAAAGGCTGATCATTAGGGCTTGTTTTAGGTATGATATAGGTTAACATAGGGCTGGTCGAATGACATCAAAACAATACATAAACTACGACACCAATCAATCACGTATGGGCGCATAAGTTTGTCATTTCATGTGATTAGTTACCTTTGGTTCATGCTTAACGAAACAAAATAGAATAGGTTTTCATATATACACATGTTCGTATAAAAATGATTTGAATGAAATCACAAGGATGATTGTGAGAGTACCTCTAGGTCGAATATAGGACGTATAAAAAGGCACACATAACAGGACCTTCCCGAACCCAAAACCAAATGATTCGCCAAAGAACTAAACCCCAACGATCCCAATACTAGTACACCCACGAATCATGTCACCCTCTCCTCTTTTGCTTCGTACCTTCATGAAGTTATTGAAAGATATATGAGCTGCCGTTTTGAAGTACTATTTAGGGTTTTGAGTGTGAGATAAAATGTGTTATACGGTTGTAATTAGATGGGGGTAAAGTGACTTGAAGGTGACGACTTAGGGGGAGATAAGGGAGACTCATTCCTTCAACTTTTCAAATGTATCTAGCCATATTTTCAAAATGATCCTGAGTACAATATTTTAAATATAATTGGACCCCAAAAGAATTAGGTAGTCGTGTGATATCTTGCTTGTGTATAAGTAAAAATTTAAATCGGACCATAGGGAGACTTATTAACGTGTGATATATTCTTCTTAGATATAGGTTAAGTAAATTTTGCAGTCTTAGGTTTACTTAGTTTTCATCTTGTAGTTTAACATTCATATCATATGGTTAAAATCTTAGGTTATATTCGTACTCAATGTTCAAATGTCTTTTCGGATTTTAGGTCGTTATATGTACTCTCCTAAAGGACGAAGCCTACACATTTGTTCTACACATAATGTTGGCGTAAAGTCATTCACAATGGCTACCGCAAGGGAATCCACCAACCTTCACCCAAAACATTCACAGAGCCCCACCTCTGTCAAGGTTCGAAGCCTGGCATCCGACAAGGTTCGAAGCCTGACCTCTGTCAAGGTTCAAAGCCCATGTCGAAGCCCTAACCTCTGTCAAAGGTCATAACCTCTCTACCTATGAACGTAGGTATGATCGAGCTGGTCAAACAAAACTGGTCAAAGAAGAGCTGGTCAACAGCCATGACCTCTGTAACTGCCTCCACACTCTCTCTGTAACTACTTTGTCAGATTATTATGCCTATACACAAGGAAGTCATCACAGAACTATGTAACCTAACTTAACCCAGACTGCATCTCAATACTTTCATGACATAATCACCATGACTGATTCTCACATCGGAGGCGGTTCGTGGTGGCTTCCCCCCGCGCTCCGTCTAACGTAGTGTCTTATATTTCTTATTTTCAGGTTATCTTGCACTCGACATCACCACCATCACCCCTAATTCCGTCAATCACCATTGACGGCCTGATATGTGCATCTTTTTGTACAATCACTTATCATTCTCATCGGGTCCTTACCTTTCTACACGAGAAACCAAACAACAAAACCATTACCATCCCATCTCTAAAACCGATTTACATACCATATGTATGCATTTAGTATTTAATACTTGCATTATTATATCACTCCGATCTAACATATTATTTATTTACTCACATATTCTCAACAATTGATCATTTATTTGTTAAATGTCTTTATATAGGTTTTACGGTTTTTCATTTAATCCCGTAAATTCACCGATCAATAAACTAAGGGGGTGGCAGTCATGCCTTTCATACCTAATCACCCACCAATAATATCTTTCCATCTCATGTCAAACCTATCTCATACCTAACCATAGTGTTTTAGTAGCAACCATGCCTAACCCACACCTTATCTAATTTTATTTTTATTTTTTTATATTTATAATTATATCCATTTCTAAACCTTTTCTTTTGGATATCCATTTCTAAAGCAGTAACACATACTAACTTGTACATCATGCAACAATAATAGTACATCTCTTAAATTTAAGAAGGGCATCCACAAGCTTTTGAAGTTTTGATAACCCTCTTCTTCTTGGTACCCATTGCCCACTTGAAGCATAAATTGGTTCACTTTAAAAGAACCTCTCGATCCAAACAGGTACTCCATTTCTGTCTTTGCTCGGCCCATCATCACTTCCGGCCACCGTCCAAAACCACTCCGGCCACCACCATCCTCTGATATATAGATCGATAGATGTATAGATATGTATATGCATAAATATAAACATAAACATATAGATGTATGTATATATATATACATTAATACATATATAAAAGGTGAACTTTGTAGTTCTGTTTGACGTGTGAAAACTGAAAAGTAAGGCTTCAACAGCTAGAAAAGGCTCGTCCCTCTCCCACACCAATTCGATGTGTTATACCGATTTCCACCCATACCACACCACACCGATTAGGTGGCGGCGGTGTTGCCGATCGGTTTGGTCCAAACCGAAGGCATACCGACCTCCATTGCCACCCCCTAATATGCCATAAAGTTAAGCCAATTAAAAAAGCATGCATAAAAACCATTGTAAAATATGCATAAAAAACTTGCACAAAAAATATATATATGCAATTATTAATTTTGAGAAAGATATATATGCATTTTTCCCTTAAAAAAATTGATTTATTTTCTTGGCTAAATTCCATAAGCCTAAACAAACAAACCATAAATATAAAAAAAAAAAAACCATTGTGATCCCAACAAATACAGTTATAGAAAACTCGAAGACTCTTTGGTTTTGTTTTTGTTTCATTCACAGTCAACACACGACCACCACCAACACCAACAAAGTTACAAACAATATGAAGATCACTGTAATGACACCTGACGAACAAATCCTTACTCTAGAAGTCGATCCTGATGAATCTGTAAACCCTATTTTTTATTATTTTTTCTTTCTTTCAAACTCTATTTCATTATTTTATTAATTTTTGATTGCTGTATCATTGACAGGTTGAAAATCTTAAAGCACTACTTGAAATTGAGGTTACTTTTTTAATATTTGATATATTTCTTGTTTGTTACTCCGTAATAAGCAAATAAGCAGTTTTGTCACTCACTCCAAACTACTTATATTTGCATATAAGCATATAGATAAACAATCCGGGACACCTTTTAAATTGATTATTTTAAAATTATTCTTAATGGAATTGAAGTTGCAAGTTTTCCGTTAGTTGTGCTTTCTATAACCGAGCATCTGCCTTCAAATTGATGTAATGTGTTTACAATAAGCAGTCTCAAGTGCCACTTCAGCAGCAACAGTTGCTTTACAATGGAAAGGAGATGAGGAATGCCGAGACATTGAATGGTCTTGGTGTTACTGATGGAGATTTAGTCATGATGGTTTCGTCTTCAAGGTGCGATTTTGATTATATATTACATATCTAACTGCATTTCTTTTATTTCCTGCTAAGTTGTGCCATAATTGTTGTAATTCTTATGTCTAGTCTGGGTCTAATTGAGTATAGAAATGCTATAAACGCATTGTCATGTGAAATTTCGACTATGAATTGATCAATTTGGGATATGGTTTGTCAAGTCAAATTATAAAATTTGCTACAAGAGAAACGGGTCAAATTGGGTAGAATAGGCTGAAACTCTGAAAGTTGTCTAAAGTTTCAAATGTTTACAGCCACTCAAGTTATTGTATTTAGCGGAGATGATCACTATATTTAACATATTCATTTTTATTAGAAACTGGACACACAATAGTTTACAGGTCAATCTGACTGACATGTTTCAAACCCTACTAAAACTACCAGAACCATTTTGACCTGTTACTTGATCCGTCCAAGTGGCCTAGATTGCCACCTAATATCATCCAATTAATTGCCTATTAGATTTAAGTTTAGTTGTTACATACTTCAGCTGATATGTTTGTATGGGTTATATGTTTTGCCACTTGGTTTAGCTATAGTGTATAGTGTTTAACAGCTGAAATCATTACCATCCATAGAATATTATAATTGCTTCTTTAATGCCTTAGGATCAGTTGACCTCCAATATGCATTTCTCCATAATCATATTCACCATTTTGTATATTTTCTATTTCCAAATGAAGAAACTCCATTGGAATTTCTTGATTATTTTTTGGGTAGAGGAGGACGTTACCTACGGTAATTTTTTATATTTCTGATACATGACAGGAATGAAGTTACTAGCAATGAAGTTACGTTAAATCCAGATGGTTCGGCTGTAAATCCAGCTGCCTTCCAGCAACAAGTGCGCAATAATTCAAATATGATGGCCCAATTGTTTCAGGTAAATATAATATATATTTCACTTCTCGAGTGCATTTATGCTGTGGAGTTCCTAACCATTGATTTGAACGACAGAGTGATCCTGAGTTGGCACAAGTTATTCTTGGGAACGACCTAAATAAATTGCAAGACATCTTACGGGTGCGCAACCAACAGAGATCTGAACTTAATCGACAAAAGGAGGAAGAAATGGTATATTAATAGTTTAGCAACGCCGTTGGCCACTTGGTTCGATGTTTATTAAATCTATATTTTTCTTTTAATCTAAAAGTTTTTTTTGTGTGTATTGTATTTGATAGTTTTGTTCATGGTATGTTTGTCCAACACATAGGCGCTACTCTATGCAGACCCTTTTGATGTGGAAGCACAAAAGAAAATTGAAGCTGCAATCCGCCAGGTTTGTGATTATATATCTTCTAACAAATGAAAATTGCAATCCGCCAGGTTTGTGATTATACTAAAATGTCCTACTTTGTAGAAATTCATACAAAATAACCAAATAAATCACTATATATTTTCATAATTTCCTCGATTATGAAAACCACCCAAAATTTGCCAAAGAAATTGACGTATCCCAAAATTTCTGCATAATTTCTCAGTATATCAAAATAATCCGCCAAAATTTTATAATATTTTCGTAAGATAAGAGAAAGTTATGCAATAATCGTTATTTAGGCGAATTTTGGTGCTTTGAGAATTCACTAATTATGGGTTACATTGTATTATTTTCCAAAAAAAGTAGATCATTTTGTAATTTAGCTTACTCATTAGCAAGTTTCCCAACTTTATGTATGTGGTTCATACTCATAGACCCATTAGTTATCCTTATTGAACCTCGTTCCAGTTTATGTATTTATGTGCTTACTACAGACACATTTGGCTTATTTATAAGGGCCTTAATCCATGCTTCACTAAATTATTAGTGGAAGCTCCAAATTAGTTTGAAATCAATATGTTGCTCATGTATCCTACTTCTTTGTCACTTGTATTTATTTGTTCTTGATACGAACCCAACCCATACTAGGTCGCATCAAACCACAAAGCTAGGTGTAGAACTCACTCCAAAAAGCTAGCTTAAAGGAGGAGCGGACACCTATACTTTATAAGCCACCAACCAATCCCATAATTGGCCCGATGTGGGATTGTAACAATACCCCACGCTTTAAAGAACCAACGTCCTCGTTAGTCACGGCTATGTTGGTCACGGTTGGCACCCCTCTTTGGGTCCAAGCCACCACTCCATAGGTCACCACTCCGAGCTCGTTGGTCATGGCTATGTTGGTCACAATTGGCACCCTTATTTTTTCGGGTCCAAGCCACCACTCCGAGTGTTGGAACCTCGAAAGGTAAGGCTAGCTCTGATAGCAAATGATACGAACCCAACCCATACTAGGTCGCGTCAAGCCACAAAGCTAGGTGTAGAACTCACTCCAAGAAGCTAGCTCAAAGGAGGAGGGGACACCTAGACTTAATAAGCCACCAACCAATCCCATACTTGGCCGATGTGGGATCGTAACGGTTCTCTCATTTTTTTGATTTGTTTATGAACCTTTATTTCTCGTATTATCTATTTGATATTTGTCGTGGTATATTGTTATTTTGACTTTTGAGTCAGCGCTCATTATTTTACAGAAAGGTATTGACGAGAACTGGGCTGCTGCATTAGAACACAACCCTGAAGCTTTTGCAAAAGTGGTATGGATGATTTACTTTATACAGCCACACTTTAATACTTTAGCTTATTGTAAATAAATATTCCTTGATCTACTTTTCAGGTCATGTTGTATGTTGACATGGAAGTAAATGGCGTTCCCTTGAAGGTAACAACTAGAGTCGGCAATTTGAGACCCATTGGTTAAAATGGGTCAAGATGGGTTATTATATATATGGGGATGGGTCTACTTGGGTCTCTCTAAATATTATAGATGAGTCTAATTGATTATTTGATAGAAAGGGTAATCATATACTAACAATTAACCAACGGGTCTAATGGGTCAACCTTTTTTAATAGGTTTTTTTTTTTTTTTTTTTTTTTTTTTTTTTTCACTTTTTAATATTATACTCAAATAATATATATATATATTTTTTATGAAAATAGGCGGGCCAACCCAATCGTCTAGACCTGGACCCATTTAGATCCATGTTTCTAGAAGACCCATCTAGACCCTGACCCGTCTAGACCCAAACCCATCTAGACCCGTGACCCGACCCTCATATTTTGCCACCTCTAGTAACAACTATAGAAAAGTATCACATTTTTGTAATTCAATATACTCTAACCCTTGTGGACCATATGCATAATCCACACAGACCAGTGTTGTTAAACGAGTACTAATCTAGGTCCTTTTGTTAATATCAGGCGTTTGTTGATAGTGGGGCCCAGTCAACTATAATATCGAAAACCTGCGCTGAACGTTTGGGGTATGTATTTTTTTCTCATTTTGAAGAGACTCTTTCTGTTACAATTATAAAACCTATTTTTAGATTTTTTCAATGAGAATCCATTTTCAATAAATTCTACGTAGTTCCTAATCCCTAATAAAGATAAAACCTCATCTAATAAAGTTTAGTTATCAACATCATAATAGTTAAATAATAAGACAATTCAGTCTAATACTAATACTAACATCTTTGTCTGATAATAATAACAATATTCATTAAAACATTGACTTATCATGTACCGCAACAATTTTATTTGAAATTTCTCGGAAAATTTATATATAAAGATAAAGAGCTCTTAATTAAGCAAATTAAAAAGTGATGATTGCGGTATTGTAGAGTTTGGGCAGTATAAGGTGTACACAAATAAATCAAATATTATTTTCCTTAATGCATTTAGTTTGCTGTAAAAGAATTTCGTGGAAAATCATTGTTTCATGGAATAGATGGTCAGAGTTAAAACTTTATTGAAGTCATTAATGACGTAGGAAATTGCCTTACGATTAAAAGATTGTGTATTATGTAATTAATAAGTATATAATTTACACAATGGATTTGCTTATTCGTACCACAATCTCCTTTTCAGATTGCTTAGGCTTTTAGACCAACGTTACAAAGGCATTGCTCAAGGAGTTGGTCAGACAGAGATTCTTGGCCGCATACATGTTGCTCCAATTAAAGTAAGAATCTTTACAAATACTTTTCTCAGTCTATTTATTATCCACCAATTTTTGTAAATATTTTTTGATTTTGAATTATTGTAGATTGGAACAATTTTCTATCCTTGTTCCTTCTTGGTTTTGGATTCTCCCAATATGGAATTCCTCTTTGGATTAGATATGCTGCGTAAGCATCAATGCATAATTGATTTGAAAGACAATGTCTTGAGAGTTGGCGGAGGAGAGGTTGCTGTACCATTTTTGCAAGGTTAAATTCTTATCCGTTCTACTTTTTCGTCATTAAAAATGTAATTTTGCTTTGACTATTCTATAATATTATAAGATCATATAACTTTGTATGTTAACTTACAGAGAAGGACATTCCAAATCGTTTCTTGGATGAGGAGGGGCAATTGAAGGAAGCTCCTAGCTCTGGGCCTCAAGTATGATAAAGTTTAAAAATTTGTCGTAAGATACGGAGAAGTATTTAATCTGTCTGATAAATCATTTTAAGAGGTTGAAAACGTCTAAAATAACTCATTGGGCCACTTTTAACCCATTCGTTTGACATTTTTCACTTTTTGCAACTTTTTAAGTTTGACCCATGGGCTTTAAACCCGGTATGGATAAAATCTAACCCAAATTGACCTATTTTCATGTAAATGGGTTGAACTTGCCACAATGCCACCCATTTGTTTCAAATTATATTTCGGTTGTATTGATACATTCTCATGTAGTATTAAGGGATGATACATTCTCAAGTAGTATGAAGGTATTACATAACATACAAATTTACAGATGTCTTCTATAAAATGTAATTTTCAGGGTACATCCGGATCAACACCACCATACAGCGGTCAATCTTCTGGTTAGAATTATTTCCCATGCTATGTAATTATGCACTGATATTTGCTACAGAACCACCTTATATGAGCATTAGATGATGGTAAATCAAGTTCATCGTTTTCAATTCTAAAGTCGTGAAAATTGCAATGTTTAACAAATGGTCTCACCAAAGAAATTAGTGGATCCAAAACAATATTGTCATTATAGTATTTATAAAGTAGCAACTTACTTTTTGAGATGACCTAAAACCAAAAATTCCTTTTGTTATGCACCAACTAATTATGTTTTTTTGTCTCAAACTGCAGGACCTGTTGGTGGCAGCACTACACAGGTGAATATACTTGATATAATGTAAGATATTAGTTTTCACATACACATCAAACCATAACACAAAGTAGCATATAGATGGAATTCTAGAGAGAGAAAGTTAGAGGTTTAGGGAACTTAGTGAGAGAAAGTGAAAGATATTATTATGAGCCCAACTCTACCTTGGAAGGTAGAGAGTATTTATAATCTTACATAAATCGCCACACTTTGGGGCATGGATCGGGCATACAGTGGGTAAAGACCCGTCCAGTCCTCCACGGTGTTCTTAACTAAATACTACTAAACTTAAATGAACTATGACTACGAGCTTTCTAACGATTACATATACTTGAGGTGACCGACTCTTTAATACCGGGAATTTCTAATTCCTAACAATCTCCCCCTAAGGGAGGTCACCTCAATCATGTACCAAAATTACATTGAATACAAATAGATATTACATTTAACAATTGATTTTGCATTCTTGATGTAGTCCTTTGCTCCAAGCTCGTAGTCATTGATTCTTCACATTGCATGTTTGGTTATTCCAAGTGGAGGTCTTTTACTGATCCACGTGATGATAAGTTTGAGCCATTTTTGGAGATCATCAGCTATCAAAAATCTCTGTGACATCCTTTGTGGTGTTGGTATTATGTGATGTTGTGACTTTAGGACCGACATGCTCACATTCTGGATCATGATATCTTCTTATCAGAGTAGCGGAAGCATTTGTTGAATCATGATATTGGCGGCAGTGGCGAAGCATGGAGTGAAAATATCGAGTCATTGATGCACTAATCATGATTTCTTCGAGATGAATGTGTTAGGTGAGCATGCGGCTATGGATTGACCGCTTCATTACGATCATTGCAAGCGTCGGGCGTACTGCATACAACGATTAGCAACAAATCGCACGAAAGTGTCTTTGATCACTTCGTTGAATTGAGGTACACGGCCCACGGTTCCCGTTGATCGATACATGTCTTGCTGTGATCGGTAAAATTCGAAGAATTTCCTTGACGGGTTTCGCGCGTTGCTCTAAATGTTCTCAAACCGGAACATCTCAAAGAAGACAACACGGATTGAGTGAATCGATGAATTTTAAGTCCAGCGATTAATGAAAAGATTTGAAAAACAATCGTGTATTGCTCGATAGAAATTGTTTTTGCAATACAACGAAGGTTTTATTGAAAATCAATTATCAATCATAAAAACACCTTTTGGTTTGAAAAATTAGTACACGGTCGATGTGCTAACGAAAAGAGTTTTTAAGCACAATGACCGGTTTTTCAAAGGTATCCGTCGATCCATAACTGAACCGAGGATTGATTCAAGAGATTGAATCGCCCATTGTTTCATTCGGTTGTCACATGGTTAATCTATAAAATAGATCTCACATGCCACCTACCGGGAGCTTGTTTGATGTTGGCTCGAAGGCTTTTCATCTTCATTGTGAATATGTATACATATCACTCGGATGTTACAGCAAAACCACAAGGATAATGCGTGGGACTCAAGATATAATCTCTCTTTCCACATTGTGTGAAACAGAGAGTCTTCATTGAAAGTGTCCTAATGAGATTTATTGATGATCTCGTGGCTCTAGACTCAATTTGTGCATATTTGGATCTGTGCTGGAGACTAGGGAGGGTCTCCTTCTTCATATCAACCATCTCTAAGAGAAAGTCGATAGATAATGTCGGTTCCCGTGAGAATGAAACAAGTCCTTTTAAGAGAACTTGAGTGGTTTGGAAAGTTGAAGTGCGATGCGTCATTTGGGTCCATGACGTCTTGTCTTCAATCCGATGTTACCATCGGTAGCATATGAATTGAACCGGTTTACGCCTAGGTTGAATAAATGGAGGCTATTTGTTTTCACCCTTTTCTCATTCAATTCTTTTAATTCTTCACCCCTTGATGCTTACCGAGACTTCATAGCTAGAACCTTGTTGGGTTTATTCGATACTAGCTCGGTCTTAGTCCGCACTCTTCCCATATCTCATTTTCTCCTTTTATCATCATACCTAAGGACTTCTACACTAACTAGTGGATTGTCCTCGGTAGATCCCTCCGGATCGGCGGATCATGGGAACACATACCTAACCTTATCATCATTATATCACCGTACATAAAGTAAAGTTGGTCGGTCGATTTGGTATTGTTCATACGCCATTGGATCAATTGAAAACCATTTGAAAATCAATTCGGATACTTGTGATATATTATCAAAGCATTTTGTACTGAATTGTTTTTGATATTTTAAACGAGAACTCCCCTCAACATGTGCATCGAGTATTTGAAAATGTTTAGCACACGGAGGCAGAGAAAGAATTAACTTCTTTGATTACCATTTTCTAAAGATATCAACATCACTTCCCATATCAAATCAAGTAGATATAGGATTTAGGAAGGATGAGGTTTCACGCACATAGGGATGAATGATCACGTTTCAAATCAAAGGTTTAAGATAGATGCTCCCCTCAACATGTGCATGAAAATTTGAAATCGTTTGTCACATGTGGGAAGGATGACATGTATATTCATGTGAAACCATTTACCTTAATATCGGTTTAAATCCAATTTAAATCACACATTCTCCCCGATCACAATTATCAAAACATTTGAGATTTGTGATCTCGTATAGATTAAATTGATTTTGAAAGCTTTAAGGAGAATTGTGACTTGATTGTGAAAGCGTTTGAGCGATAAGGATCGGATTTAAGACTTTAAACTCCATTGATAAAACATGCATTTATATCTTTTGAAAAACAATTTTAATGCCAAATAACTTTTAATTTAATTGAAATCATTCTCCCTCAATCAATGACATAGGTTGTTGATTGAGAGATAGAGATTTTGACAAATAAGTCCTCGATGATTATCAAAAATAGAAACCGAGTTATTTTTCAAAGCATTTAGTTTTCAATGAGATAAATGTTTATAGAATCGAGCATGGAATTTTGAAAATATGATAAGACATGGCTCGTTCTTTCTTTAAAAACCGGGTTATTGCACGAAAATGACAATAAACCATTTCTCTTTCTCCCAAATATATATATATATATATATATATATATATATATATATATATATATATATATATATATATATATATATATATATATTTTTTAAAATTCAACAACATCTAAAGTCCAGTGTCATTCTTTGAATGACAAGACAAAGACCGTAGATATTATCGAGCCTAAGAAACATGACAAAAATGACAATATTTTCTTGAAGATTTTTCGATTTTTTTTTTTTTTTTTTTTTTTTTTTTTCAAATTTTTTGGATTTTGAAAGTTTTATATTTTTCTATTTGATTTTTGAAGGTTTTATAATTTTGTATTTTGTTTTTCAAATATATATGTACAAGAGATAGATGAAGAAAGACCTTTACTCCTCGTCTTCCTCACGAAGGCGTTTGAGAGATTCGGTTGAAGGCTTTTCAAACCAAGTCGTGGAAGAATAAACTCAAACGTTCTCTTGGAAGAGCTTTGGTGAAGATGTCGCTAGCGATATTCGGACCTCACAAAATATAGTTCCACCACACCTTTTCCACTGTTCCACGATGAAATGATGTCGAATGTCGATATGCTTTGCTCTTGAGTGTTGAGCGTTGTTGCGTGATAGAGCAATAGCACTTTTATTATCACGATGCGAGAGGATTTTGTTGAATTCAAAGCCATAGTCGGATAATTGAGATCTCATCCATAAGATTTGAGCACAACAAGATGACATGGCTATGTATTCGACCTCTCAGAGGAAATAGAAGTACTCATTTGCTTCTTTGAAGACCACTCACAAGCTTATCACCCAAAACCGAGCACCTCCGGACGTGCTTGACGTGTATCTTGACAACTGCGCATGATCGGCATCCGCATAGGCCGTTAGCGATATCTTGGTGTCCTTGGTGCCATAGTCCCATATTGATGGTTCCTGGAGATACCGAAGACCGTTTAAGCGCTTCAAGGTGCTTTTTAGTAGGCTTAGCACGGTATCTAGCACACATGCACACGAGAACAAGATGTCCGGTCTACTAGCGGTGAGATACA